>JANSTQ010136078.1:0-13601 GCA_026167885.1 Bergia puertoricense
AATCGCGAGTTACGCGCACTCGCATAGTAAAAATTTGCAAGAATTATTCGGCGCGTATTTGGCGAGTGGTCAGCGACGCGTGACGAGTTACTCGCGAGTAACTCGCCTGCGACTCGCACGCGTCGGTTAAGTCATTAGCTTATGTTGCACTTAATACAATAGTGGATAATGGACTTGTATTACATAGCCAACACATAATTCGTTTAATCCTGGATCATTTTCCAGCAAAATATTAGTAAATGATTTTACTTTTGAAAAGCACAGAACCTTATTCCAAAATAAGAAGAAAGGCTTATAATTTCTGCTTAGGGTAAAGCACTATTCCCTTCCTTTTATGGACTAGACATACTGTATTAGATTACATGTACCTAAAACCAGGTTTTGTTTATTGGTAACTCTTGAGTTTGTCACATTTTCTTACTACTGAACAATATTACTCCTGGGCTCCATCATTTGCATGCACATGTACTCCATTTCAGCCAAAACGTTTAGAATCAAGATTCAGAAATGAGAAAGTGGTTAATGTAAAAACAAAAAGGATAAAACTTGTGCTGGTTTCTTTTGTTTAATCCTTACAGCGCTGGATAAGTTGTCTAGTTGATTTTTTACTTGGTACTCGCCTCTCAGTTATTTATATGTCAAATCTCCCAATTCACCAGATAACTTGTTTTATGTATGATTAGTCTAGTATATACAGTACAATGTATAGCTGTAAAACACACAAAAAAGATTTTAAAAAAAATCTAGTATAAAGAAAAATCACCTAAAATCGCCACTTTCTGTTCATGAACCATTCTCTTCACCATATTCTTACTTACATGTACTTTAAAAAGTGCCTTTGAATTTTGGAAATTTAATAAATACCCGACATTTATTTGAATGAGTATGTTGTTAAGTAAATTATCATGATTATTTTAGCAATTGGTTGACGTATGATTAATTTCTTTGTTGGTGCAATATGACAATCACATCAAGTCATAAAAAGTTTAATGAGTACTTTAACCCTTTCAGCCTTAACCAGGTTATATGGTGTGTTGCTAAGTTCTCCTAAACTGTATTCATACTTTTCTTTTAAACAGTTTGGGGTAATTTTGCTTTTCATATTGGATAGTTTGCTGTGTGTGGTCAATTCCTTTATTATTGCAACCAAATAACTTGTTTTGTTTTGATAATGTAAGGAGAAAATAGTTGTTGATAAACTGGCTGGGGCTGAAAGGGTTAAGTAAGAACTCAGCTCTACAGAATTTTTTTTACACCCCTCAAAAGTGAAAAAGTTAGCCCCTAAGAGAAAGCTGCTTTTTCAAATGATTCTTTTTACCGCTCTTCACTTGTAGACGGTCATCATATGTTACTGACCGGGACACAGGGATGTTTGCATCAGACAATGAAATGTCAGATTTCATTGTTGATGATGAAGAGGCTGATGAAGAAGAAAGTTCCGTAACCGAGAGCACTGAAAATGATGAGACTTTAGCTCCAAAAGCAGAAAAAATATGCAGAAACTCTCAGAGAAACGACTCTGCTAAGAGTGGTAAGTTAAAGACGGCAAATTCAATGAAAACGGTATGGAGGAGTGTCTCTTCAAGTGAAGATAGTGGGAGTATTGATCATACTCCTCTTTCAAAGCTTTCAAGGAAACGGCAAAGTAAACGAGAGTGTAATATGAGTACGGAAGATGAAGAGTTGTCAAAACCAACTAAGAGGCTAAAGAAGTATATAGATGAAAGTGATAGTGACAGCACATCACTTTCAAACACTGTAAAGAGATCGGTCAAACAGGGCAAACTAGATTCTGCAAAGAGTTCAGAAGATGAGGAAATATTACCCAAGATTAAACCAAGAAAATTGCTACAAACTAAGAGGAAAAAAGTTGTGGTTGAGTCCAGTGACTCAGAACTTGAAACTACACAAAAATCTTTGCTTGAGAATCGGTGTCGGTCACATAAAAATAAAACAAGTGAAAGCGACAATGACGCTGATAAAGCGCTTCCGACTTCAGTTGTAAGACCACGTTCAAGAAGGCTGCAAAAAATGACTCAGAAGCAGAAAGACAAACATAATAAGCTGTTCGGTCATTTAATCCAGAAACGCCAGGAAGCAAAGCTACCTGTAGTTCAAGAAAACAACAAATCATCAAAGGCTGACAAGAGTTTAATCCAGGACAAACCAAGCACTTCGGGGATACAGAATGAAATTGAGTCAGAATCAGATCTTGACGATGAGGCAGGAAATGTGTCGTGGGAGAACAGCAGCGAAATCGATGAAGATGAAAGTGACAGGGAGTTTGTTGTAGCAGACGATGACGGTGAAGATTCTGACATTGGAATGAACTCGGACAGGGAATCTGAGTTTCTCCAGCTGCTCAACTTGTATGCAAGGAAACACAATCCAGAGAGTGAAGATGACTCCACAGAAGACACACCCTGTAACAGTTTTTGGAGGAAGACAAGCAAGAAAAACAGAAAGAGGATGCACAAATGGCGTCGACTAATGAACAGTGAAAGCAAAGAAAGTGGGAATGACGAAGATCAAGAATTGAATGACTCTGAGTCATCTCTACATGCTGCAGTGCTAAAAGGTGACGTTAATCATGTCGAGGAATGCCTAGAACAAAATCCAGACTGTGTTTATGATACCGGGCCCAAAAGGAAAACTGCTCTTCACTTGGCTGCCGCTCATGGAAATGCAACCATTGTGAAACTGCTTCTCAAAAGTGGAGCTGACACAACTGCATGTGACAGTGCCCATTTGACGGCTGTAGCGTATGCTGCTAATGGACACCCAGAATGCCTTGCACATCTACTAGATCACACCAGCATAAGACACATTAGCAAGAGCCTTAAAAGAAATGACCATCAGATGTCGTTGTTCCATTTTGCCATTGGCTGTTCAAGCGATGGCTCGGACGGCAGTGCGAGGGCCAAATGTCTGAAGTTGATGTTCAGTCATGACAAGAAAGGTGCTGTTAAGTTATTGGATCATAGGGATTACAGAGGCCTCACGCCACTTGTAGCTGCAGTTTGTGCTGGGCAGCATGAGGTAGGACAAATATATAATGAAAAACTAATTGAATAGGCTAGGGTCGAAAGTCCGAGATTATTTTAATATTTAATAGAAAAATTTTCATTCATTTTAAATTATGTACTGTACATGAAAGATTAATCTATACAGTCTTTTAAAGGAAAAACGTTTTTCGTACAGCCAACAGTACTTTCTCGCACCCAGTTTAAACTAGTTAACATTCAAACTTAAAAATATATTTTTCAAATTTTTAAATATATTCATCTGCAAACATTTTTATAATTTCAAAATTATTCTTGTTTTCTTAAACGTTTTTATGATGAACTTTCTGGACTAAACAAAAGTCAATCACCTACATGCTGTAACAGTGACAATCCATTGCAAAAAAGACTTACTAATATTTTCTTAAATTTCAACTTTTAGTGTGTATCTGTGCTCTTAAAAATGGGCAGCAATCCATTTGTGTACAAAAGCGAAGCAGATGGCACTTTACTTCACTTTGCCGTAGAGTGTGCATCTCGGCTGAAGACAGTTGGCGAGGCTCATCAAGACACTGCCGTTTGCTTGAGACAGTTGCTCAAAGTCATGAAACTGGACATTGAAAAGACTGATATAAACGGTTAGTGCTAATTTTCGTAATTAAATGAATCTTTAGGGAGTCCCTTGGACACCTTGTAGCTGGCTGTGGATGTTATCTCGTTATTACCCTAACTTTCATCTGGGGGATATTAGAAGGCCGCAAGCTGATGCGATTTTTGTCTTCGAGTGTTGAAGACTACCTCTCCGTCCCATGAGCGAGCTAAGCAGACTGGTGGGAGATTCTCAGATATTTTCAACACCAAGTGTTAATTTATAATGGGGCAATTCATATATAATTTTCACTCTGGTTTGCTAATGGATGGCAAAAGTAATGCTTATGTCAGAGGTTAAAGACACTCACTTCAATTCCTAATTTAGAGAAGCCTTATCTAAAAATAGCTGCAATTGTCTATAGACTGTGATATAAAACAGCTGAAGTTGTAAAGAACTCAAGAAGCAACGGAAACAGCCCTCTTCCGTGCTTGCGTCACTCAAAGGCTTAATTATGGAGTGGAATCACAGTGGAAATGCAAATCACCACATGTAAGCGAATGAAGCTTCTGTAATATCAGTGGGTTGACTCGAGCAGGGACTCACCCTGATTTTACTTCAGGGTTGTCTCCCCTAGATCGGTCGTGTTCTGCAGAACCAGGGGTGCCACGGGGATGCACAATTGACCGTCTCCACCAAGCGAAAGGCCAGCTCTTGTGGCTCCTTGATGTTACGGGTGGCCACATAATGCGTTTCAGATGCTGCTGGATAGAGAGACCAGTCTGTGACGCCAGAGAGGCCACTAGAAAATAACACTTAACAATGACAATAATTGGGTCAAGTAGTCTACGTGTAGAGTAGATGATCACGTTAACGAAAATCTGTTTATACGGCTTAAATTAAGCCTGCATGTACAATATGTATCAGTTGCCTTTTTATCCCGCGCGTAAATCTTGGTAATTTATAGCTTGGTGAATAGTAAATTTCATTATTTTCAGTGACCCAATATTTTTTAAAATGATATTCAAAACGTATGAAACCACGTTTTCAACAAATTAAATTTTTAAAAGCTACCTAGTTCATGTAGAAACTTCCATATTTGGCACTTACAATCACGCAATTAGCATATAACTTATAGTATAGATTCTTACATGTATATACAGATAAATATTTTTATCTATCCATTTATCTATTGTATTATCATTCCAAAGTTTCAATTTTTGTCCATTTTATTGTAATGTAATGATTGTAATGTAAAGCGCATTAGATCATATACACATGCATTTTGCGCTATATAAATAATAAAGTTATGTTATGTTATGCAACAGTTCTTGTAAGTATAGTACATTGAAGTCAAAAGCTTCTATTAAAGGAAGAGAAGCCCAAAACAGGATGGCTTTGAAATAATCTTTTTTGGGGGGTTATAAACTAGATTCTCTGATTCAACAATTATTGGTTTGAAGAGATATGTTTGTAGTTAACTTTAACTGGGCTCTTTCTCCCGGTAGTGGCCATAGTGGATCTTTATAGTTCAGGTTGTGTTACTGTTTGTAAGAGTCACTTACTTTTCATGTACTAAATTAGTGCTTTTGTCTATTAGGCTTCACGCCATTAATGTATGCGTGTGAAAGTGGCAACGCAGATTGTGTTGAAGCTTTGCTTGAAAGTGGTGCGTCAGTGTTGGCTAAGGTCTGTATTTACCTCTGTGTACATATAACTATGTATTTAATACCGCACTTACAAAAAATACTGGGCTCTGATTGGCTGATTTACCATGTATTTTTCTTTAATCCGTGTAGTTAAATCCTTAATACCATGGGTGACAAATTACTCCTTAATTTTGACGCGAAATTTCAGCGGTAATTTGTAAATTCACATATGAAATTACAAAATTGCCATAGCAACGCTTGGCTGAATCCCAATTCCAAGATGGCGCCAAGAGTTAAATATGTCTGCCGTTATGTTTCCAAGGTCTCGAAGGTTTAAACTTGTTTGTTTTTGCTTGAGTTTCATATCGGCCAGTTCCTTTGGCCACACAGCAAAGTTTTAGCGACAACTTATTCTTCAAAACGTCTTAAAACGAAATCAAATCGTCAAATACATCAGTATGGCGTCGAGCGGTTTATGGAGTGGCCAGTGCATTTTGAGTTCATTCATGACGAACTATACTGAGCCAAGGTAAGGAATGTTTGACAATTGAATCAACGTTAAAACGTTTTAACAACAGCGAGAAGGATTCTAAAGGGCATTTTGTTGAATAACTTGGAAAACTTTATGAGCCACGATGTCTGCTTTAAACTTTTCAATACTTTGAGTTCTTGACTGTAATAAACAAGTCATTTTTGTGCTATTAGTATTTGTAATCAAATGGTGACGAGTGAAATTAGGAAATAATTTCACTTGCGTGTTGTCAAAATTCTAGTAATTTCCTTCGCCTAAAGGCTCGGGGAAATTATCAGGATTTTGACAACACGCAAGTAAAATTATTTCCTAATTTCACTCGTCACCATTTGATTACAAATACTAATAGCACATGTGCTATTAAAACATTAATTGGCACTGTTATCCGGGAACTTCGCTTGCTCCAAAATGCGCAGTCTTCAATTTACGAAGGATCATAAATGCTCCAAAATGAGCTGATTTCAATTTATTGCTCCAAAATAAGTTAAGGTGTCTCGAAATAGTTTTCTGTTACTTTGAAACGTTGAAAAGACAGTTAATAGATCTAAACAGGCACTGGTTCTACTGGAGTAAGATTTTGTTCTTGCTACAAACATCTTTCAAACATTTGTTTTTTTATGTAATTGGACAGTATTATGTTGCGATGGCAACGCTTACGTATGTTTTTGTAACCACCTTATCCAAGGAAAAACCTATTTTTTCGCTGTTACTGACGGTGAAATTTTTTGAAAGCTTCCACATGTGATTTGATTCTGAAGAACATTTAAACTGCAATGTTAAAGAAAATTCTGTCAAGAAGAGTTTAAGAAATTGTTGTTTTTTACTTTTTACCCTTATTTCTATTTTCCCTTGTCAGATTTTTTTTAAAAGTTGGGAATATTTTTTTCAATTACGTTTGGACGAATCTTCCGAAAATAAAGAAAATTCACCGACTAGTTTTGTAGATATTCGTGATTAAAAATGGAAGTACAAGATCGCCATTTGCGCATGCGCGGCCACGCATCATTGCGTGCACATGGTCTGATGTTATGTTGAGAAGATACCATGTACGGATGAGTTTCATTGCTTTTCTGTTGTAAATATTCTAGGTTTCTCTGTCACAGCTTTCACTACAATTTTAAATTTTTTACTCTCAAAATGATGGGTGATTCTTGTCAGGGTGTTCTTGCTTCAAGTTCCACGGGGTGATTGCGATGAAATGGCAGTGCTCGGCGCCATTGCAAGCACTGCTTCCTGCTTTGTGCATGTGGAAAAGAACCTCCAGGTCTTTGTAGCTAAAAGTCTGCCTTCTGCTATCTTCAGAATCACTCGGAGTTTCACAGGTCCATCATCAGTTACAGGTGTGAGCAAATTCCCACTGAATGTTTTGACTCGTCTGTGTCGGTCGTCCAAGAACTGCATGCCTTTGTAAGCGAAGATAGCAGATCTGGTATTAGCTTTTCAGCAATGTCGGCATCCGTCAGTTTTAGAGAAGAGAAGAAAAGAATTCTCGGAAGAGCTTTCACGTGTTAAAGTGCATCGTAGGCTTTAAACTGGTCACCGAAGAGACACTGCAGCACGAGAGTTTTTTTTTTTTGTATTTTTAGGATGACTTTCCGAACATAAAGTAAGAAACAATTTGCTTCCCTCTGATCAAAAGAGCTTAGGAATTTTTTTTTTACATTTAGAAAAAAAAATAAAAAAGTAAATGCGGCAGTAATTGTGAAATGCAGGCGCTGATGAGAACTATGAGAAAACAGGAGTTTTTTTAATTTGGCCTAACAGTAAATAATTTTATTAGTAATATTACCTTGATGGTAACTTTTGCACGATTTCAAATCATCAAGATCGATTATTCTACCGCCTTTTGAAGGAGGGTTTGCAATATCTTGCCGGAGCTGAAAGAAAAGGTATTTAGCAATATTTTGAGTTGCTGCATTTGCTTCATCTCGATTGTTTGCACCGTGTCGGCGACAGCATTGAGAAAGAAGACACAACTTGCAACATGTTTGCGAACTGAAAGCATTCCAAAACAAGTCTTATCGAAGCACTACTTCTCAGTTTCTTCTTCTTTTCAGGTGTTTCTATTTCAAACTACAATTTCCTCTTCCCTTGGTTGTATCTGTTTGACCAGGCTTCTGCAAAGCGGGCAGCGTTTGGGACGAACTTTAGACACCTTTGACTTTCGTTTTCATGGTGATAACGCGAGGAAATTGTTGATGATCTGGGGTAGAATGGCTGCCTGTTCCAATGAAAACAGCTTCTCGAAAGTTATCTGACATACTGCTGCCAATCAGAGAGATGCCGAAGCTCCACAGAGAAAATCTCGTCCAAACACACTGCCACTTGCTACTTCCAAATGAAGTGCAATCGGAAACAGCTGATTTCGCGATCGTACAATTTTTTTCCTTGTTAGTTGTTTAGACTACCTTCAAAAAATTACTTAAATATATAAAAACAGTTGAAAAAGAGAGGAACTACAGTTTTTATAGCACAAAGTAAACGGGACGGAGTTTAGACCAGGGCCAAACGCACTGCCGCCGTTTTTGGGGTTTTTTTTCAAAGCATTTGATTTGCAACTATTAAAACCTCTTGCAATAAAAACCGCGCGCGCGCGCGATCACATTTAATTAAAACCCAGTCTTCGCGCGCGAAAAACTATTTCGAGCCACCTTAAAAATATTTTACAAGACTGAGAGACGAAAAAATACTTGCTCTGACCTAACACTCGTACGCGCGCGCGTCCAAAACAGGCGGGAAAATGAAGTGGCATGCGCGCCCAAGAAAAAATGGCGGAAGGACGGCGGCTCGGTAACATCGCTCGCTGGATTACAATTACAAAACTCAAACAAGGAAAATTTCGTACACTTGTTACGTTTTTTTCTTGAAAACTTTCGTAAATTTCTGGTTTTCTCCTATATCAAAAATGAGTGGTTTAGAAAGTGAAGAAAATAACGAAAAGGGCTCCCGGTTCAAATTGTTCAAAGTGCATAAGCACGAACTAATAGCAGTCCTACAAGTCAAATGCAGAAAAATGATTGTAATTTTTGTAGGCGTGGTATTAACAGAAAACACCACCCTTGTTCTCGAAGAATTAATGAAGAATACCACTCGTATTTGATGAAAGTGACAAATATCACTCGTGCTACGCACTCGTGGTATTACTGTCACTTTCATAAAATACTCGTGGTATTTTCTATTAATTCTTCTCGAACGGGTGGTGTTTTCAATACAAATACCATATGTGACTCAAGTTTCCTAGTCTTGTTGTTGCTGTTACAAGTTGTTTTTGTGTATGCTAGAAATTTTTTTGAGGCTTGTTAAGAACGTCAGATATACTAAGTGCTTAGCAGGTAGAGAAGACCAGAGTGCTTGCATTTGGATACTAAAACTGTTGTCAGTAATAATAATAATGACAAATGTTTTCAGCTCCTTAGCGTTTATAGTACTTTACTTACAGTACCACTCAAAAAGTTACCCATCATTCCGTGCGCGTTGAGTGCGGACTTGCAAGTAATTTTACAATTTACTTCCACTCGCCAATTACGCGACGATAATTTCTGCTTATTTATCAGCTCTCGAAAGCGTGTAACTTGCGATTCACTCGCAAAGTACAAGTTTTAACGAAGGTTCATTATGAAGCAGGCTTTTCAAAACCTCAGCTAAAGTGTGGCACTTCAGCAGGCTAATACCACTTTGCAGCAGTTCTTGCGAGAGAAAATAATTTCAAGCTGTGATGTTATTTTTGATCTCGGACTACGTTTACGTGATTCTGCTTGTAAACACACTTTAAAATAAGAAGCTCATGTTTTCGTTCTGACTCGATAAGTGAAGCTGCGAAACAAATATGACAAATTTCTGAGTTAAAATCAAGTGTGTGCACACGTTGATACGATGTCAACAACAGCTGCCTCCGATTGATAATTGTTTGTGTTTGACAAAACACTCCAGAGTTAACTCGTGGAGCAGTGAAGTCCGTAGTTTTATCAGTTAGAGATCCTTGTTAATCTGTGTATAATGCTAAACTAAAAATGTGGATAATATGTGGATAAATATCGTAAGTAATTTTGATAAAATTTAAGGTTGAAATTGTTGAGTTACATTGTACCAAACATAGGAATTTCCTTGTTAAAAGCCATCTAACAATAACTTCCTTGGCGAAATATCTTTTTTCCGAAGTAACACCCAGAAAATCCAAAAATAACTGAAAGGTATAAAAAGTGCAAATCTAAATCTTTAAGAATCTTCATATACTTTATTGGGATTTACCCGAATACTTCGAGAGGGTAAGGCTCCTGTATATCCTTTAAAATACGCATTTTGAGTTCGGGGGAGGGGGAGGAGGGAAGCCTAAATCATCATAGACCATTTTTGTCTGAAATGATACCCTTTTAAGTAATACATATACACTAGAAAGTTGTACCCCTTTTTTATACCTACTAATCTACCCATTGTTTTTGGTGGCCTTCTAAATTACAAATTTAATTGTAAGCGACCCTTTCACATAATGAAATATCAATTTTCGCCATCATTTCATATACTATGAGCAAGAAAAAGGTACTCCTTTTTGCCAAGAGCATTCCCGGCTAGCCAACAGCGTTTTATAAGGAGTATTCGTCCTCATTAATGTTATTTTGTTAGGACAACCATGGTACATCCAGTCTCCATTTGGCTGCCATGTGCGGCAGCACAGATTGTGTCCAGCTCTTACTTGATCATGGACACCAGGTGGACTGCATTGACAAATACGGCTGGCCTCCACTCCTCTACGCAAACTTCAAGGCCCAGGAGAGCTGTGTCTTAGCCCTCATGAAACCCAATCCGCGGCAGATCTTTGTCCTTGGGAATTTACTGGGGAGATCCCGCAGTGAAGTTGAAAAGAAGCGAACATTCAAAGTGAGTAAGTCTTTATTTTGATGGTTAATAGTGGTGATTGATGGGAAACAATAGCAAATGTAGTGGCTAAGGTTGTTCAGTTTTGAATAATAGCGAGCGAAGTTTAAAAAGAGCAGGTGAAGATGATTGATGAGTTGGTTAATGATAGCGAATTAATTTGTTGACGGCAAATAGTGATGAATGATGGTGAGTGGCAGTGTTGATAGTGAATGGTGGTTAGAGATGGCAAGTGATTGTAATTGTTGATGGTAATAGTGATGGTGAATGAAGGTTAGTAGTGGTGATTGATGTTGAGTAATGATAGTGGATGGTCACAAGCGCTAACGAATTAAGATTAATGATTGTGAGTAATAGTGACTGGTGATAGTGAGTGGGAGTGAATCATAAAGATTAATAATTGTGAGTGATGATGAGTTGTCAGTCAGTGAATGAGAACTTTCGAGGTTAATGATGCCCAATAGTGAATGTTAATGGGAGTGAATGAAGGTTAAGTGATGGTGAGTGACGAGTGATTGTGAGTGGCGATAGAGAATAACACTGATGAATGAAGGTTTAATAATGGTGAGTTATGATGAGTGTTTGTCACTGGTGAATGAGAGGAGAGAGCAGGGGGGGGAGTAATGGAACCGTGATATTAATAAAATGCAGGTTGTTAAGGTGTAATCAATTTCCGTTTAGCCACTACTAGAATGATTTGTAATGTAAAAGTCATGTTTAGCTGGATTGATGGCATCACATTTCTATTTTATTGAAAACAGCATAAATTAGAATTTTAAGGCCTAATAATGCATTTACCATGATAGAGAAGCAAATATTACGGCTTTTGTGCAATATTTAAAACCCATAGACAAGTGGTTGAACTGTTGAATTTTCTCACACAAAGCAAACCATACTTTCAACGTGAAAGATTCAATTTGATCTTTCAGAAGAGAAATGGTTATTTTTTCATTACATTTTATTTAAATTCAAAGCTTAATTCATGAATCAATTTTCATTTACAAACTTACTATAGTAAAAGTGAGTGATAGTAAGCGAAGGTGTAGTTTAGTTTCGTCAAAATTTAAAGTTAAACAATTCAAAAAAGACACATAAAAATAAGACAAACAAGAGACAGTTAAATAGACGTGACAGGGGAATAAACAGAACTTACATGTAAATCCCTGAGTCCAGTTGTTGGAAAGTGGATTAGGGCTGACCAGGGACTAAAAGTTTAGCCCATGATTAGCTTGGTTTCTTTCAGGCTGATTTTTGCTGTCAATTTGGGCTTAACATAACCTGATTTCCTAGGAGTGTTTCAATAATACTTTATAAGAACTGGCCTATGTATTCCTACACGCAAGAATTTAATTTAGAATTTACCGGCCCTATAACCCAAGAATAAAGTTAACCCACTTTTGATCTACTGGGTCCTGCTGGTATTCTCCCCTTTCTATACAAAAAGCCCAAAAGTGGGCAGTATAAAACACTAATTGAGATAATTCACAAATAGTAAGATTAAAATTTATGGCGGCTGATAAAAGGAGAGTTTGTATAAGAAGTAATGATGGTGTTGGCAAGTAATGGTAAGTGATCAGTGGTCAGCGCTGGTAAATGGTAGTGAGTGATTTGAGTGAAGATTAATCAACAGTGATTTATAAATGATAAAACTGATTGATGACAATTTGTAATGAAACTCAAAGAAAGCTAATCAAAATTGCTAATCAAAATTTTATCGACACTCTAGGTTGTGAGGAATGTGTTGGTTTCACTTGCCAACCACGACGCCTATTACACAGTGTTCAATGATTTTATCCGTGCTCATCCGGAGATGTTAGATGAATACAATGTTGGCCTGTTGCAACACACGTGGAGGGCAATATTGGACTTTGGTAACAAGTCCACCTGGTTTAGAAAGAAACTTCGAGAAATTGGGTGAGTTTTACTTATAGTGGAACTATTGAGGGATGGTTATAAATGATTACCGTGAATGAAAATACAAATGTCTGACAGTAACAGTGTCGGTCATGCCTGATCCAGGCGGAATACTTTCACATTTCATCAACAAAAAAACAACAAATAGCAAGAGGATGACATATTGTTTTTATTTAGTTTTTATGTTGGTTTATATGGCTATTTGTTTTGATAAAACGTCTAATAAATAATTTAAGCTCGATTAGAGCACTTTCTGCAAACAAGTACATATACAGTGTTGGGGATGGAAGGGGATCAAATTTACCCCTTTCTCCCAAGCTTTGAAATTCAACATGGCGACCGGTAGCGCCACATGATGTGTCTCCGACTTTCTGTCCAATTTCTTATTTCAGCATAAAACAGGTCTCTGGCTCTGCCGAGTGACGGAAACATAAAGCCTCTAGGATTAGTAAAGCGAAAGTTTTTCTACTCTTTTATTAGCTGTGACCCAAACCGCGAGGCAAGTTTTAATCCCTGTGAAATTCCACTCGTCTGCGTACATCCCAACCCAGGACCAGTAAGAAACCCTTGTGCGAATTGTGAATAAGCCGTTTCCAGAAAACACAGGGCCGTCTTCTGTGTGAAATGTAATTCTCTGACTCACATCAAATGCGTTGGAATAACACTCAAGGAATATTCTACGCTCCCCAGCCACAAGCAGTGGGGAAAAAAAGGCAAAATCTGTAGAACTGAAGGAACTCAGTGATGAAGTAGAAAGGACATTAAAAGACCTGAAAAGTTGCTGAATTTCCAGTTAGTGAATCCGGTGCACATGGCCGATCTAAGCGAAAGTCGAGACGAAAGTCAAAACGAACTTGACCTAGAGCCTGAATTTTGCCATTATGGATCTTATCCTCTCATGTATGACACCAAGAAAAATCTCTACAAATGGGGAGGAGATTTTGAATCCCTACTGCAATTTTGTGAGAATTCGCTTGGAATATCAGTCGACAAGTCTATGGTCTCATCGAACGATCGCTCGAAGATTCTGAAGACAAAATCAA
>JANSTQ010136089.1:0-13595 GCA_026167885.1 Bergia puertoricense
AAGTGTGTGACAGAGTGCCTTTAGGGTTTGTGAAGGATAACTTTAGAGGCTGACTGGTAACTGAAGTGTGTGACAGAAAACTGTAACTTTGGAGTGTGACTGGGTAACTTTAGAGAGTGCAACATGATAAAGGATAACTTTGGTGTGATAAGGTACATGTAACTGGAGTGTATCACTAGATAAGTTTAAAATGTGTGACAGTTTGACTCTAGAGTATTTGATAGAAGGATATCTGTGTGTGCGGCAGTTTAACTGGAGAGTTTGACATGGTACATGTAGTTAATCGTTAATTTTATGAAACAAACAATATGGAAGTTTCCAACCTTGGTAGGTGAGAAGCTGTATCAAACATCTCAAACTGGGGTAACGATGATAAAAGATGCTTGATATGCAACATGGGTCTTGGGTGCAGATTAGTTCATTAACATACAACAATTCCAGAATGTGTACAGTTTTTTATTTCATTGATGACATTGGTAACATTGTTATGTTCTACAGTTGCTTGATAGACTTGACCTTAGAGAAAACAAAATCAGGATCTTACCTTCTGTAGTAGGTAGGTCAAGTGATACTTCAGATAAAATTAAATGTCCAAGTACTTTTTTTCAGCTCATGTTGTTTTCAGTGGTAACTTATGCTGTTTCAATTCTTCCTTCCTTTCCAAAGGCAGATTAGTAAATTTACAAACCCTTGATGTTTCCCACAACCATATTGAGGCTATACCGGATGGTGAGTCGCTAACAAGACCATTTAAAGCTCCTCTATTAAGTCAGTTAAAACTCATGAGGTTGATTTCACAAAGTTTGAAACAACAAAAATCTGAACTTTATGCTCTATATACATGTAACTATAAAAATGTTTGTTCACTTAGGGCTTTACATGTAATTTATTTGAATCTGGCTACTCTGTTTAAATAAAATATAAAATAGCTTTAATAGTAATAACAATAATAATAGTAATTATATTGTTATTATTATTATTATTATTGTTATTATTAATTATTATAATAATCATTGCTTA
Source organism: Bergia puertoricense (assembly GCA_026167885.1). Lineage (NCBI taxonomy): Eukaryota > Metazoa > Cnidaria > Anthozoa > Zoantharia > Parazoanthidae > Bergia > Bergia puertoricense. The sequence goes on from JANSTQ010136089.1 coordinate 1,021, forward strand.
AGTAAAAAGTAGTGTATGAAACCAGTTTCTTAGTCTGTGGTACAGGATGGAAAGTGATAATCCATTGGTACAACTTCCTGTCCTATACATTTTTTGTAAATGGAGCAGGGGGTCAATCAAACTATGGAGTGTTTCATCTTGTTTGCTTGTCGTCTTTGAAATGACATGGTTTGTACTACAATATTTATAAGACATATTCCGAGCCGTTTTTTACTATAATTTGTTGGTGTTGAGTGCTCTTGTTATGGTGCTGACCGTATTTACATGTACACCATACACCTGGTGATGAAACCACACATATTCTATACAAATTGTCCATTCTATTTTTTATTACCTTACAGAGATTGGAAACTGTAAGAAAATGGCATCACTAGACCTGCAACATAATGACATCAGGGAACTGCCAGAGTCAATGGGGAATCTTACAGCAATGACAAGAATAGGCCTCAGGTGAAGATCGTCTTCCATAAAATAACCAACCAACTATAAAGTATGAGCCATATATATAAGAACCAAAACTGGAAGTTGAGCAAACTGTGGAATTATTTGGGTGTTACTACTTGGAAAGAAGAATGGAGGCAATTGATATGTTTGAGTTTCTGAAAATGTCTACATTTGGCACAGTTTATAATTTAGGAAAGTTGGCACACCATACATGTATGCAATAAATTTAAGAACTTGCCGGCTCTTGAAAGATGTTTAGGTTGAGTTGCCAGTGAATAGGAGTAGCCATACAGGGTTCCCATGGTCCTTGAAATCCTGGAAAGTCCTTGAAATTCCAGGTCTGAAAAATCCTTGAAAATCAATGGAGGTTCTGACAGAGATCTGACACCAGCAGATTATTGCAATTTGTTTAAAACTTTGATTGAAAATTGACAAATGCTCAGACTAAAAACACAAGAGCTCGATCCCAAGGCAATTTTGTGCCTTGCAGGATTTGTGATTGGCTATAAGTTTTGATCATTCTGCGATCAGGTTAAGTATCCATTTTTTCCAAAAGGCACATGTTTGCTTGTGAAGACACTGTTGGTCAATGATTAAACTTGCAATGCTAGTTACTAGATGCAAAATAACTGGCACTGTTTGGTGATTAAATGCAGCAAAATGTGCAAAACTTTCAAGTATAAATTGCCACACAAGGTCCTTGAATAACCTTGGAAAGTCCTTGGATATTCATGTTCAGTTAGGAGTGGGAACTCAGACCACAGCGTTTTTTGAGGCCCTTATTGCCGCTGTGGAAAGTAGCATCACTGTCGTATGAGATGTTTTACTTTATTCATTCAGATATAACCAGTTGACATCGATTCCCGATTCCCTCGCAAACTGCTCTGGAATAGAAGAATTTAACATTGAAGGAAATGCAGTCTCTGAGTTGCCTGTAAGTATTAGGATTTTTTTTAAAAAGGATATAGGCAGGTAACTACTAAGTGTGCATGGGATACGAATATCCCTAGAAATTAACTTTATCGTTCGTTTGGGACCTACTCTTATTCAGGAATACTTGGAATTTACATTCTATAATAGATATTCTGCTTCCTGTGGAAGAATATTGGGATATATTCTTATTCAGGAATAAGAATGTTCAAAATGTTCCAAACAAAAAATAATACAACAATATTCCATTTGATAAATTCCGAAAGCAAGAACTATCTATGGAATTTTTAATATACGATTCCAAGATCCTAAAATATGAATACAGCTGATGAAAATAGAAAAGGTTTTTCTCTTTGTAGTTTTAAAAAGAAGTTAAAAATGAATTATTTGGAAAGTTACTGATTTTTGAGACTTCTGTGATGAGTTAATTCTGTTTTGCAACTTCTGCTGTACTAGGCTATATGTGTGTGGGTTGTCTGCCTTTTCGTTTCTGTGTACCGACCTGTAGAAATTTACAAATATTAATGTAAGCTGGCACCTGATTCTTGTTAACCTTGAGGTTATTTCAGGTGCCAGTACCCTTAAATATAAGTTAAACAATCTATTTAAACATGTACAATATTTGTTTATGGGGTAAAACAAAGGTGGTGGTTGTTGTTGATACTGTCAGTGGGTTTGAAAGTGTTACTAAATGAATAAATAAATAAAATAAAACAGACAAAACAGTGCTTGCTCAGTTAACTTAATTCATATTTTAATTATGTTTTTGTTTGTTCTCAGGAGAGGCTTTTACCAAGCTTAAAGAATTTATATTCATTAACACTTTCAAGAAATAATTTTGAGAAGTTCCCAGGTGGACCAGCAAAGCAGTTTTCTTCAGTTATTGTAAGTTGGTGACAAAAAATATTTGGGTTAATTTAAGTTTGCTGAGAAACAATTGTATGAGTCATTAGATGGTTGATTATTGCATCGCATTTTTGGGGTGGGTTAGAACTTCGTTGTTATGCGCATAGAACATATCATGAATTATGCGCACTGCAAGAACTATTTCTATTGTTATTGTGATAGCTTTAACAATTTTCTTTGTCATCTGCAGTCATTTATTATGGAACACAACCGAGTGCAGAAAATTCCTTTTGGGGCTTTTCTCAAGGCGAAATTTATGGTGAGATCAACATGTTTTTTATTAATTGTTGTTTTTGTGTTTGAATTAGGAAGCTTTGCAAGCACTGACTAATTTACTTGCACGTTAATGTTGACAGATCAGTTTGTGAAAAATGTTTATGCTGGATGTGGCCGAGTTCACCGTAATAAACGTATCATTTGTACATTAAGTTTATCTACAGGTTGTCTAACAGTCAGTGACACTTCTTTTTTATTTAATTCAGAATAACGTTCATTTACAAATGTCCAAAATACTCCTTTTTCTTCATTAATTATTTTTTAGACAAAGCTGAACATGAAGGATAACCAACTCAGCTCTCTTCCGCTTGGTAAGTTAAACAGTTCCCGACAACATCTTGGTATAGATTTAAATTTGTTAACTTTTGTTAACAATGTAGTTAAAAAGATAAGGCTTATTTGTAGAGAAATACGTAGTTAACCAAAAAAATGTATTAATTTGCTTTGATTGTATTGCTTTCACTATGCAGACTTTGGAAGTTGGGTTAGTTTGGTGGAATTGAACTTGGGAACAAATCAGCTGACAAAACTTCCAGGTATTGAAATCTTCCCATTATTCCTTCTTGCCATACTTCGAATACATCGGTAATTTTCCCGTTTACTTATGTTTTGCAAGGATTTTGGTTTGGCTAGTAGTTTCAGAGTTGTGTAATTGTGGTGCAGTATTCCAGTAGTTAGCATATCTTGCTATTAACCCAAAGGTTGAATTGTCGAACTTCGGCCCAGTCGATCCATGTGATTATGTCCTGTTCATGGGGAATCAGGTAGTCGGGGTTCGTTTGGTCCTTGAAAGTCCTTGAATTTGATTTTCGTTTTTCAAGACTTGAAAACCTTTGAATTAGGGTTTGTATGGTCCTTGAAACTCCTTGAAAGTGGCACTGTTAAGTGTACAATCGTATTTTTGTTGCTCTGGTATCTTTCTTGCTCTAAAACTAAGGGCCAACAGTGCAAAAAGCTATTAGCTAGTTATTAAACAAAATACCTCTTTTTTCAAAATTCCAACTCGGAAGTGCGCAAGGTATATTGCTAATCTACTTTTTTGCTGTTTTCATTGCCAGAGGATGTACAGTGGTTAACTAACCTCGAAGTTTTAATCATAAGCAACAATCTACTAAGGGTAAGTATGTAGTCCATGTTCAAGTCAAGTCTTTGCCATCTTAAATGAAGTTACACTTGTAATTACTGGTAAATGTAATTTTAAATATCAAGTTTACTGCTGAAATAAAAATAACTCATTTTTAAACAGTTGAAGAAAGCCTATTGCAGTCAATAGAAGTAAGGTGATAATCGTAACAAGATTATTTTCGCTGCAGAATTCAAAGTTTTAGAAGCTGAACTCAAAGACCTGAACGAACAGTTCCACCGCCTATATTGTTTTCTGAGATCGTTTCGGTGGAGAAATGAAAAACCTGTGATGTGCAAACCTTGAAATTTTGGATACGGTTTCTTCGATATTGGAATGGATATACTGTACATGTACATTTGCTGTAATTTCGTCCTTCATAGCGTTTTATTCGGATTGTTTTGGAAAGAAGTAAATGATTTTAAGACGGGAGCAACCAGCTGACTTGCTTACCATTTTCAACATGTTCAATTAAGTTTTGAAGATTTTCCCAAAACTTTGACTCATATTAAAAACTACAGCAAGGATTTTCTGAGTAAAGTTCTCATTTCAGTTTCGTTGACTGTGAAAATAGCTTTTTATGAATCTGTAGGATTACTTTGTGGCCGTTGTTCTTACACAAATGGTTGTTGAAACAGAACAGTTGACTGAAGGACTAAATATATCTGCTTCCAATCCCTGTAATCTCTCAGTTCGTACAGTAATCGTTCTTTCTCACCCCACCTCACCTTATTCATCTCCCTTTCTTCCATTCACCCATTCTTTTTTCTTTCTTTCCATAATTCTTTCCATCTTTCTCTCTACTGTCTTTAATTCCTTCTTTCTTTCTCGTTTCTTCCAGCCTTCTTTCTCGTGTTTCTTCACCCGTCTCCTCCTTTTCTTCCTTCCTTCCTTCCTTCCTTCCTTCCTTCCTTGCTTCCTTGCTTCCTTCCTTCCTTCCTTCCTTCCTTGCTTCCTTCCTTCCTTCCTTGCTTCCTTGCTTCCTTCCTTCCTTGCTTCCTTCCTTCCTTCCTTCCTTCCTTCCTTCCTTCCTTCCTTCCTTCCTTGCTTCCTTCCTTCCTTGCTTCCTTCCTTCCTTCCTTCCTTCCTTCCTTCCTTCCTTCCTTCCTTCCTTCCTTCCTTCCTTCCTTCCTTCCTTCCTTACTTACTTACTCTCATTAATTGGTTTTTGGAATCATTATGAACAATATCAATGAGTCACGACTTTAATCAGTGTATTTTAAACCTGAGTCTATCGTTAATCTAGTCCTAACTCTGAAAGGTGAAGGGTATGTCATTTGTCAACCTCTTATCTGTGATGCCACATTATCATACCGCTGCTTATGTTTTTTTCTATAGAGACTTCCAAGAGGATTAGGTGCGCTTAGAAAGCTGCGAGTACTCGATGCTGAAGAAAACAGAATCGAGTCAATTCCCAATGAAGTTGGTAAGCAATTTCGTTTTAGAATAATATTCCCTTACTGAAGAGCGCGATAATGTTACTTAGTTTTATATCTTGCCGAGGCCAGTAGAATTCTTAGATCCCATTCATTGTTACTCATCTCTGCGGCCACGGTTTTACTGACGATAAAGATACCAGATTTCCGAAGTCACTGAACTCATGAACATTACATAAATAATAATCATCCTGATTTGCAAACGGTCAGACCATAATTTTTAGGGGTAACTGGTAATGAAACTCGGTCAGTTTTTGTTATGTTTTTTTCTCTTTTTTTCTTTTTGTTTGTTGGTTTTGACCGTGCACAAACACAGAACATTTTGGAATTCCTATGAACAACGTGCCATTAGAAAAATTTGGGCTCGAACATGCAACAAAGCTAAGCATGGTGCACCATCACTGTTTAACATAAACAAAGCAGCTTTGTAAACGCATTTGTAGTTTGCCGAGCTTTATAGCCAGTTAGTTTTCAGAACTATTGATTAACTGATATGGTCATGAACCCAGTACGGTCAAAGCACACGTGTTTTGGAACTTTATTTGTGTAAGAATGTGGTTTAGCACATTTAAACTCGGATTCCAGATTGTGTACAAATTAGCATATAATAAGAGAAGCCCTATGAGTTGTTGGAATAATAATAATAATGATAATAATAATAATAATATTATTGTTATTATTATTATTATTGTTATTATTAACTTAAATATTTATATTGCGCAAAAAAAACTATACATGATCTATTGTGCATTACATAAATATGATTACAATAATATGACCAATACTATGAAACTATGAATTACTGTAAAATCAATACTATGAAACTATGAATTACTATAAAATCTATAATTTACATGTAAAAAGTACTAAAACCATGATGCAGACAATCCCAAAAGTATATGAAATCGTATAGATCTAAAAACTAAAATCTAAGATCAGCTGCAAAAAGCTTGTTTAAAAAGATATGCCTTTAAATGGCGCTTAAACTCATTCAGGCTGTCGATACTGCGAAGCATGAAAGGCAGAGAGTTCCATAGTCTTGGTGCCACAACAGCAAATGCACGGTCTCCTAGGGTCTTCTTGGTGATTTTCCTAGGCATATTCAGTAGGCACTGATTAGATGACTTGAGACCATAACTATTAGCCTTAACCGTAATCAGGTTACTAAGGTAACTGGGCGCTGGCTAAAATGCGTCGGCGTTATGTGACAAAACTAGATCACATTCTTTACACTTCAAAAGATCTCAAAAGGTAGAAGCATCAGATTAAAAGTATCCATTTACAACTCTGGATTTATTTTAACTCCAGATTCATTTAAAGTTCGTTAACAAATGTCATAGAATTGACTCTAGTACATGTAAGTCCGATGACATAACGTCATATATTCACATATCCGGTTTATTATTCTCGGAAACCCTGTGTGTCAGAGGGGGACCTTCTTTCCCCACACCGTCCGTGGACAGGGACGTTAAGCCGTTGGTGTAGTCTCTCGTTGCTTTATCGGGGGACTTTTAAGAAAGAACCCACGTACTTCTCGAAAAGAGCAGGGAATCGTGGTGTTGTGGACTGCATCAATACTGCAAATGGTAACCATTTGCGCCAAATATACAGCTGTAAATCGCTTGAGACGTTACAGTGATAAAGCGCTATATACTGCTGACTCCCGATAACTCGAACCTTCACTGAGGGAAATGGAAAAAGTTTCGAGTTATCGAGAGTTCGAGTTACTGAGGGTAAATTATAAAGAAAATGATCTCAAGGGAAACAAAATTACTTCGAATTAGCGCAGGGTTCGAGTTACTGCGGGTTCGAGTTAACGGAAGTTAGCTGTATGAGCACCACAGTGTATTATTATTATTTATTATAAGGAAGAGGGAAGGGGTTATTTAGGCGAGTACGTGCCTGTCTTATAAGTTACGTTCAATTGTATAGTTTTTGACTGTAGTGTGCTCTCTTGTGAGCTAATGTTTTAATGTGTCTTCACCATTAATCTTTCAACAGAATACCTGAGAAGCTTAGAAAGATTGGTGCTCCAATCAAATCGACTGTCAACACTACCGAGATCGATAGGGTAATGACACTATCAGTATCACTCCTTCATTCATTTCTCCAAACTTCAAGGCATATGGCAGGATTGTTCCTAACAGTTAGTGGCCGTTAGTTTGAAGTTTTACAACATTTTGGCGCTAATACAGTGCTATGTAACTATAAACTATACAACCAGCAAAATTATATTTTGAAAAAATATTGCATTTTTTAAAGACAGCATAGTGGTAAATAAAATAACAAAAAAAGTGCAATTCGATCTCTTGAGGCTTCGTTGATCTTGGTTTTTACTTCTTAATGTGGAAAAACCCTGATGTACATCGTAGATTTGTTATTTAGAGAGACGTTCATTAAGGGACAAGCTAAGCCTCACCTTTTAGAAGACTAGCTAGCTAAGTATTTGACACATTCAAAATACGTATTCTATCGATTTAGATTAATAAAAAAAGCAATTATGACAGGCCGGAAGATTTCTGTCGGGTCGGTGGATTCCTTTTGCTACTGGCCCGGCTGGCCAGTGGTGAACAAAGTTAGTGTCCACCCCTGATTTATTACAATGTGGTAATTTACACTGTATACTTGTTGTTGCATACATTTGTAATGATGCCACGAGCATGAGTGTTATAGATTGGTTCTACTGGTTTTGTTGCATGCTCGAGAAGCCGACATGTAAGGGAGTGACCTGTTTTAGCAATATAATCTTGTTAACTGGCGACATCGACTGATCAGTCGATTATCGCAGTGCGGGTCGAGAGGCTAGCGTGTCTGACTTGTAACCTGAAAGTCGTGAGGTCGAACCCCTGCCTGACCACTGTGTTGTGTCCTTGAGCAAGGCACTTTACTCGACTTGGTTCAGCCGACTCAGCTGTACAAAATGAGTACCAGCATGCTGGGGTAAAGTTTGGGAAAGGAGTAGCGCCCTCCCCTACCGTTGTGGTAGTAGCTAAAGTTAAAGGGGCCTTCGGGTTGCCTTCGACTGCGGTCAACCACCTTCGGGTTACCTTCGACTGCAGTCGACCACCTTCGGGTTACCTTCGACTGCAGTCGACCACCTTGCGTTGCCTTTTTTTTTGTTTACTGGCGGGACAAGTTCGTGCATTGTTGGTATTCTTGAAGGTACTTGGTCTTGTTGGGACAAAAATGCTACAATTCGATGATGTCACAATGAATTTTTCTCCGATTGGCATCATAACGAAACTATATTTTCCATGTATCACTCCTTACATAGTAGCTAACTGTCAGCATGCTTCTCTAAAAAATAGGATTTTCTCCCTGATTTGGAAAAGAACAAAAGAGGAAAAATGCAAAATAATTATAATACAAAATAAACAAATTGCAGTTATACAAATAATATAAAAGAACAAGGTAAAAGTTACTCAATAGTTTGCACTGATCACAGCTGGGTAACAAAAAATTATGAAATTTACTGAACATAAGCATGGTTGTATATTGTAGTAGCTTGTAAAGGGAATCTTTCACAGCTGAATCACTTGATTTTTATCTTTGTCCTAAAGTTACATTTTTATGGTATATATCCAAAGAATTTTAAAGAAATCATCTTAATCCACTAAAAAGACAGTGATCAATCACTTCTGTCAAGGTTTTATGAATTTTAAAGCAATTTATCCGTTTTTGTTCTGACCCGGAACATAAAAGTTGATAATTATAATCCAACTTAATCACCGCCTAAAACAGACCATCCGTGCCATTAGCCTCTTGAAAATTCAGATGGTATCTGAATAGTGGTGTCTTTTTATAGGTATTTTAGCCTGAAATGGTTTTCTTGTCAATAAAATCGTGAGCATGCGCAAAGCCCTGAAAGAGCCCTCTTAAAGTTGAATTACGGCTAATATCTGAAGGAAAAAGCTTACGTTGCTCCATAATTTGTTACAGGTATTTGACAAATGTAGTCTACATGAGTGCCGGAGAAAATGACTTGACGTACATCCCGCAAGAAATTGGTAGGTAGTCTACTTAAGATGCAAAAGGCTTAAAGAGGATACCGGTTTGATTCTGACTTGTTGGTGGCTAGGACCTTTGAAAGGAAATAACTTCTTTCATCTTCAGTCCAAAATGAACTCAATAATGAACGGCAACCGTCGTGAATAAAACACTGCTAGTGAAACGTGCTACTGTGATGTATTGTTTATAGAATGGTTGATAAATCTGAGGAATGTTTATGTGGTCGTTTGCTGATTGGCTGTCCTATAAAAAGAACCACGCCTTTAAGAAGAATCTATTGTAAAATTCGCTCTCAGTGGCTACAATTGGTTGAAATATTTGGCGTGATGCATTATTTTGGCATTCTAGTCACACTTGCAAACAGCTTGTTTACCTTTACCGACTCTGATCCCCAGAGACCTAGCTGTTTCGCCATAAAATGCAAACCTACATTCTTTACATTTTAAAAATGTGTAAACAACTTCCCGTCTTTGGTCGAGGGAACAGGTTGCCTATTATTTTTAGTGGCTTTAAAGCCACGTTGGCTTCCTATTTTTTCGCACGTTGCCAATCTTCTCCGAATTGCCTTGCTTCATATGGGACCGTGATCTGTTCAGGATAGCTTTGTGTGGACATTGTTGATAGAACTAACTGGTTGCGAAGCTCAAAAAACTTTAGAAGGAGTGTACAAAGCTGCCTTGTTTTATATCGATTAGTTGTTCACATGGCTTTTAATAACTTTTGTGTTTTGTGCAGGTACAAGGCCAACAAACAAAAGGTATATAGAACAAAAAATATGTAACAAAGAAACTGGCCGAGTTTCATATTAAGTTCGTTCTATTAACAATGGTGTGGATCGGAAGTGTTGGATCGAGATCTTTGTCTTAATTGTTTTGTTTTGTTGCCACTTTGAATGAAGGAGAGGTCGTAGTAGAGAAGCACGTTTTGCTAGCAGTGTTTTAATAACGACAGTTTTTGCTCAGATTTAGTTTTACTGAAGAACAGCCGGAGAGTTATTCCCTCGAAACGTCTTATGATCGTGTCTCACTGCAATATTGTTTAATACAGCTAAGTGCATCATCAACGTAGCTCATAGTCGGTAGTTTTCTCAAGTTTTTACGGTAGTAACGTAGCTGTTTTAGAGATCGATAATTTTTAAGAAATTTGTACTTAAAGAGATTTCGCGGAAAGTTAAACTTAATTTTATAGTTAACATTTATTTGTGGGAAATCAGCTCGTCTTTAACTTATTCATTGAGGTGAAATAAATATTTTTTTGTTTGTTTTCGTATCCCCAGTTGCCGCTGATTACAATGACTATAGACTCAATTTTACAGTGTTAGCCTCAACGTGGTGTTGAATATCCATAAATACCAGCGAGAAGGGTCCAGAGTCTGAACCTTCAACAAAGCACAGAAGTGTGAATCGCTCATATCTGCATTGGTGTTTATGAATATTTTTAAATATTGTTAAAACATCGAGTCAAGGCTAACACTGCAAAACCGAATCTGTAGTCATTACAATCAGCGGAAACTGCGAAGACGAAACTGGACTATTTCTTAGTCCTTTTCCATCAAGTTGATCCGAGTTTAAATATGTTTGGTTTTACCATGACAGGCACAATGGAATCGCTTGAGCAGTTGTACTTGAATGATAATGAAAATCTCCAGTCACTGCCGTACGAACTGGCATTATGTGCCTCTCTCCAGATCATGAGTATCGAGAACTGTCCGTTAAGCGAGTTTCCGATTGAAGTGGTGAATGGAGGACCGTCCCTGGTTATTCAGGTAGTGACTGATAACTATTCATCAATAATTAATATTTAACAACTGAGAAACAAATAGTTTTTACAAGTAGTGGAACATAAAAAGGGATGATCGCCCCCTTAAGGAGGTTAGCTGCTTCATTGTAGCAATATGTTTAATGTAACTGCGTCTTTAAATCTGTTTTATTGCTTAATGTGTATTTTGTGGAGAAAAACTGCTGCTAATAGTAGTTCCATCGTGCAAATATCAACATAACTACCTTCAATGTGTTGTGTTTACATTAAAAATAAACGAAAGAAAGCTCATTCTGATGCTTTCACCACAATAATTATGAATATCTTTGTTATATAATTTGTTAATATATTGTCTTAACGTTAACAGTAAGAGTAATGAAGAATCTGTAGTATAAATCCTGCATGTAACATTAAACATACTGATGCATTAACATCTGTGCTGGTCTAGTTCTATAAGCACGCTGCAGAAGAAACTATCGGCTGATTCTGATTACATTTTTTTTCCTTGAGCAGAGGAGCGGACAGCTATTATCGTGGATTGATAACATGAATGTTAAGATTATTAAATTAATCGGGTTTGATTTCATGGATGTTGTCTCGATTTATGAGTGTCCAAAACGCATAAAATCAGATCATTCCAATTTTGTTTGAAAAGGACAAAATAAAATAAATCATTATTGACCCCGAAAAATTTGATGCTTTTAAGAAGAACTACCTTTTCTGAACCGATTTGTACAGCACATTCAATTATATGAACTTTCAGGGCTTAAAATGTCTTTTTTTATACACGTACACCTACAGTCATAAAAATGTTACAATCCATGAGTCTTTCGGATCTACTTTGCTGCAGCCCCTGGATCCTTGCGGAAGCCAATACACCTGACACCTCTCTGGCGATTTAGTTACAACACGCCCTTTTCTGATTTTACAATGTTGGCGAGTATCTGAATGGAACGTTTTGTAGTTTTTGTAGTATACCAATGAAACTGAATGAAAATTAGACAGTCTTCCACAATTTTGAAACTTCGTACAACAAGCTTTAACACGGCGAAGTTTTACTGTCATTTCGTGGAACACAGCTTCATTTGGATATCAGATGCAATTTATTACGTATCTTTGCGGATTTCTCACGGGCTTAATGCGTGCATTCTCTATGTAGATGCAAACATAGCGACGAAAATTGAATTAAATCAAGAGTTTTGAGTTCTAAGTAACATTTCCATCTGGATAATGGCTGTTTTGACAGTTAGTGTAACAATGAGTGTCATCTTTTTTGTCACCGTCCTCATTGAGACATAACGCTTCACCAACTTCTTTCCAACGCTTTCTATCTTTTGTTTCTGCCAGTGACTCGCCCAGTGAAAGGTTCTTATTCAGCAAACTCGGCCGTGACTGTTCTACGCCAAGCTGCTTTCATGCGTCTTTGTCTTCGTTTGCCAGGTCGCGTCCATCAGAGCGCAACTTTAGGAATTCGATTTTGTCCCATTCTAAGAGATGTGATCAAACCACTAACTTTGATGTTCGATCTCGTAAAGGAATTAAACAGTGTCGCGCGTGGCTCTATACAAACGGAATAGAACACGGAGTGACGTAGTAGGAAACAAGAAAATTGTTGAGTTTTCGAGTGGCCTACTACGTCACTCCGTGTTCTATTCTTGTATAGAGCCACACACGATACTGTTTTATTCCTTTTA
>JANSTQ010136100.1:0-13595 GCA_026167885.1 Bergia puertoricense
GAGAGAATGTCAGCGAGGATTTTATATTTGTCGGCCAAGGTGATTTGGGTGCAATTATTTTATGTTTTGCTATGTTTTCTCATACATTTTGTTAAGGTTTCGGGATGTGTAAAACAATTTCTGTGCGTGAAGCGATTGTGCAATTTTTTTGCAAATTATTCTCCTCACTTCATCCCTAGAAATTTAGAATTTCAGTTTTAACTTTTCTCTTACCTCACTGTCTCCCTAGTGCCCTTTTAAAACATTTACTCTCACTTAATGGCCTATGTTCTTTAATTTGATGGTCGTCTTATCTCTCTTGGCAAACCGATTTCAATGTTTGTGTTCAGTTCCTCAAATTGCCAAGTTTTGTGGTTTTCCTCTCGTTTCCACTAGTTCTCTATCTCTATCCGGTTCGGAAACCTCCCTTGCGCATCAAAATATAGACATCGCCCTGGGCTTCAGTAATTAATTGTCAAAAACTTACTGAACGTGAAAAGAAACTGATCAAATGTTTGCGTGTCAGCAACTGTGCTGAAGACATTATTATCCTTAAAAAAGAACTGCTATCTAGTCACGAACATTTGGATACTATCAATGCTTTGAAATAAGATTATGCTACCAAAAGCAAGCTGCTAATGTTTATAGCTCAAAAGCCCAAACATACGTTTTTATATTATACATTTTCCAGTTATAACCGCTAGTTCAACAGTCTACTCCATTCTAATCACAATCCCATTTAAACACGAGAATACAACATTCACACCGGTATTTCCCAGATATTCATATCACAACTTAATTTCCCGTGACCAACGAGCACGATTTGCGTTGTAAAAACTTCCTTTAAGCTTAATTCGCTAATATTTGGCAATCAGCAATGCCACAAGCGACTGGTTGCCTACTTACAATGTGGTTGAGAAAATAGAATAAGTATAGTGAAGGTATATACAAGAAGAAAAAAAAATACTCTAGGTCAGTGTGCAGGATGCTGGTGAATTCTCTGTATATGCAGCGTACATGATCGTTTGCGTATGCTCGTTCCCAAACTGTTTGGCCAGTTTCTTGATTTGTTTTAAAACATGCACGGTTTGTGAAATGTTCAGCACCAAACTCTTCAATTCACATCAGCGCTTTGGTTTCAAGGTTGTATCTGTGCCCAACCCGTACCCGGTCCACTCAAGAAACGATTTCCGCAGCGTCGATATCTGATTATTGGGTTTGTTCACCTGGTGGCAATATTTTGTGATCCACAATCATTCATTGCCTCAGCCCGGCGCACACGTGTTTGCCTTACCGACTGATTCATTCAACACCAAATAATCTTTGTATCGGTTTTATTGGATTACTGTTAGAAGTGGTACTGTTTTGTACAACCGTCCAAAAGATTCAATTTTAATTCTTTTTACAATGTTTTTTTGCCTTGCGGCAATTATTTCACAAAAAAAAAACCCGGAAAGATACCTTACAGTCTGTTACTGAACTTTTAAAGTATTCGAAGAGTTACGACAAGATAGAAGACGATAAAGAATTGTTAATGCTTCTCCGCTTAATATCCGCCGATAGCATTGTCGTAAACAGTTATGTTTTACCACCTGTACGTGCAGATATACAATAAGCACAAGGGGGCCAACTTGGCGGGCCCTTGCAGAAAGTGACACTAACATTTTAATAATATAAACTCGAAACAGCACATTTTTTTAACACATGCAACCTATTGATAACATGTTCCTTGTTTACGTAAAATACTGCAGTTGAGGCAAATCGTCGGTCTTAAGTTATCATATCACGGACGGTATGTGCTTACACTTCGAGACCTAGAAGACGCAACTTTTACAATACTTCATAAAATGTTTTCCATTATTAAAAATACTGGTACAACTTCTGACAGAAGTCTTTGTCTCGGCTTTACGAACTAACCATCAATGTTTCAACCGAAATTTACCACAATATTCAATAATCTACTTAAAGTCTACAACATGCTTATGGTGTCTGATTATAGACTTTTCATTTTTTAAAGGTACATTGTTACTGAGTAGCTATACCATTTCAACATACGAACACTTTATTCTCATTATCTGCTGATGTTTTTACGAAAGAACAGGGTTGACTCAAAACTATCTGTTTGCTGTTGTCGAGAACTGGTATTGCAAAACAAATACCAGAAACCCTAAAGGATGAACGGAATGTTTTTTTGAACATCCGTTTTTGGTTTCAAGAGATTCCGCGTTTTCCGTTTTAGTTTAAACTTCATCTCGTTGATTTCCTTTAGATCATTTCATCACTCATCCAGTGCATACAAGAATAAGGAAAGCATAATTGGTAACTTGATTGACTGTCTAAACTAGAACATTTTAGCTTTTGATTTCTTAAAAGAACCTCTATAATGAAACGTGAAGCAAGCGGTAACATAGAACAAACATATAAATAACATCCAAAGCGCTATAGTCTGAACCATTGCAGGATTTCTAAACGAACAAACTTCAGAAGAACACCAATTAAAGCCCAGGGTTTTACCTTTTCATTGCTTTTAAATAGTTTAAAGTGATTAAAATTGAAGCAATGAAATGTTTTGATGATTGCTCTATTTTCTAAAACGATAATTTTAGTATTTTTATACTTCACAAAATGCTCTTATTTTAATGGTATAAAAACAAATGTCAAGAGAAAGTACTCGAAAGAGGTCACGTTTTGGGATTTTGTCCATATGAGGCAAAATATGACCCAAGTCGGGTTAACACTCAAATTAACCAAAGTCCTGTCGCTGCCAACAGTCCATGCCATTAACTGGGGAAGGAAGACAACAATTACCTTTTGAGTTTAACTCTTTAATTACGAGCAGGGAGTTTCCGAATTTTGGCAATTAAAATATTAGTCATTTTTGCCGACAGTACATGAGGGCATTCTCTGAGTTACACGACAACAAAATAGAAAAGGCTTCTATTAAGCAGCGGTTCGTTCAATGAACAGTGGTCCATACTACTGCAATACATGCTGCATATTTCGCCAAAACTTCAAACGTCTTTAGACATTAATTGTTTGGAATTAGGAACAGCAGTTGTGAAAGATTGACTGTTCTCTCCATGTCATGGTCAAGTTGTACAATATGATCGTGTGATCTAAACAATGTTTGAGATAAATGCTATACAACTAAGTTTCCACTGTCTACCTGCATAGAAAATCAGTTTGCACTAATCTATTATCTTCTCTAAAATTATATTCCATCTCAGTGCTATTGAAAATAATGCTTCAACGTGTGAATCTTTACAGTGATTCATATCGTTTCATAATAGAATACCTAGAATCGAAAATCAGGTGCTGAAAACAAAATATTTTCAAGACAAGAATTTCAAGACAAGAATTACAGCAAGAACTTGAACCGATTTTAGAACACTATTATTTATCTTCTACGTTTCTATCGATTGTGAGTTAGTAGATACAATTCACATTTTGTCTTTAGGTTTTTGCATGGTCTGCCATGGAATACACGCACGAGCACTTCAAATTCAGACACGCCTTTGCTTTAAATGTCTGCCATACTTTGACATTAAAAAGTTTTGTTTTGTACGCAGAAACTGTTCAAAAGTGCCTTTACAGTTCCCGAGATCCGGCGAGAGTATATAACCATTTGGCCGTTCTTCATGTAAACGATGTCACTACCTCAGAAGAGTTAATGTTTGAGTGTCATAGCCAAGTTTCACGCGTTAAGTCTTTAATCGTTTGATCGTCCAAGCTTAAAAGCATTTTTGAGTTCCAGAAACATCCATCTCCCAACAAACTTAGACTGTTAGAAATCCGAGTTATATTTCTCCAGGCTTACCAAAAAACGAAGACAACCTTATGTGGAAATTCACTGTCGTTATCATCCCATGCAACAAGTGACAGATTTGAATTGTTTTCTGTCGATCTAAAATAGCCAGTATTATATAATACTGTATTAAGTTGACGGAGTACCATAGTACGTAATATAGTCGAGAACACTTATATTAAGATTTTGGAGGCTACTTAAAACACAAGATACAAGCTAGCATAAGAATCTAAATTTAAACAGCAAATCTTTTCCGTGATTCTTTGCGCAACTTGGGGGGAGAGTGCCGTCAATGGTAATAGCTCTCCCTTACTTTCACCGAAAAGCTCTGCACTTCAGCCCGAGGGCTTCGCAATAATTATGATCAACTGAATACTATAGGAATTCTTTGTATTTCAAAAACTATCAGTTTTGATTAGCATGACTCCTAGACTAATATTTCGGTTTGTTTGAAACCACATGGAATTGGAGTGTTGCAGTCGGCTAGTTTATATGAACCAGTCATCTCACACTGTGGCAATCGATCCAGCATCTTCGCCTCCCACTGGCCAGTCTTTGTGTAAATTGTGACTGCTTGGGCCAGAATTAATGAAAAACGCGGGAAGTATGGCATAATTTGACGAAAAATACATAATTCTGGACTCCCCGTCGCTGACTTCTGTGTTTATGATGGCGGTTGCCCGGTTAACAATATTCGGTAATCCTTTGGATTGTTTGGACACTTGAGCATGATTTAAAAATGTACAGCTATATGTCTGACATGACATGTCATCTTTCCGGTACATTGCTTTGTTCAGTTAACGCACTGCAGAACTCTACTGACAACACTTGTGCTTGTCTTCAACATTTAATAGTGGTCCTAGCTGTTTGATCGCTCAGCTCGATCAGTGCGAGAGAAATGATTTGCAGGTTCCGACTCTATGGTCGCAAGTAATAGTCCGTTTAAATTATGTGATAAACCGTCTTGATCTCACGAGTAGCCAAGACCTTTTGGGAAAATTACGGATTACATCTATAAACTATCTTTTTGTTTTTGCATGTTTGGCATTTTACCACACAGCACCAGTGAAAACGGCATTTGCAATTAACCTCTTCAATGATTCTGTACGATCTGGAACCACGGTGGCAGCAGAGAAGATCGCAACCATCTATCGCTTTACTGGACGCATTACACAATCTCCCCTGGGTTCCAAGTGAACCCGTTTTTGGATCCTTTTTGCAGAAATCAGGCGAATCTGTTGTGTAGACAAGGTCGTAGTTAGTGGGTGGCTTAATGGTGTCTCCCTCCGCAAGAATCTCGTCACCCTTGTTGCTTATTATAACCTTGGAAGCGCCGTCAAATTTTGATTTGATGAAATCACCCACTTGACGGAAAGGGGGAAGCTTCTGCCAGCAAGTTTCTTGGGAACAATATCCCGATATTCCATGGCACTTGCACTTTCTTTTCATGTTAAACTGCACAGCCTGAAAGGAAATGAAATGACATCAGCGGATGATTATTCAATTCTTTTCAATGAAATCCCTAAAAGGTATGGTTGTGTCTTGAGTTCATTATTTCCTCTAAAAGATCTAACTACTAGCAATTATAGACCAAAACCAGAGCAGGAGAATCTGACACATATTGATCTAGCATCCGTTAAATACACCTTTTTGAATTCAAACGCTCATTTTATTTGTTGCTCTAATACCCTGAGCAGCACCGGAGCCCGCAAGTTTAACCCCTAAGAGCCCCAATGATCATCCCTGTCATGTCCAGTATGGGATCAGAACTCCCTCGGGTTTAATACTTGCATCAGCGGAGACTGAGCGTTAAAACTGACTTAGACTTAGACACATGCTACGACCTCATACATTATGGCTATAATATTGTGACGTGTGTCTGACCTACAAAGCGCGCCACTTAGAGATTCTTCGCATAACTATTTAAAGCCGCATATTGTCTCGAAAAGCATTTTTAGAAAATTTATTGCCGTTGACAGCAATAAAAATGTACTTCCGTACATAGAAAGCAAACTGAAGTGGTGGAGTGAGAAAAAACAGAAGCTTTGTGTGCACTTTTCTTACAATTTTGATGTGGAGAAAATGATGTAATGGACAACAGTTCTATCTTTTGTCAGCCTGATAAACCGAATGATTGACTTGTCCTCTGCTCGCTTAGACTTTGTTTTGTCAGCATCATTATGGCTGCAATTATTTTGTTATTCCACGCTTCGGTGGTTTGTTTATCGTTGATCAAAACAGACCACGATTTCGACATCTTGTACTGTTTGAAGTCGGTCCTTACCACGCCAATTATCTTCTTGTGATATGCCTCGACGAAATCTATTTTAGGTTTTTCACACTTGCCTTGAAATGGTCGTGAAGCGAGTGTCACTAAACGACCTAAACAATTGAAGACTATTGAACATAGTGTCAATGCAGTTTACTCAATGAAATTAAATTCCTGCCAAGTGATAATGCTAAAGTGTCAGAGGAAATTCACGCGACATGGCCATCCAAAAGTTACATCTTTCTTTTCTGAGAGACCTAAGGCTGTCACCCCTCGTTCAAAAACTGCTATGTCCGTATTTAAGAGCCACTATTAAAGTAACTCCTAAAGGCGAGATGTCTTTATTATAGTGTTTAATACCACCTGAAGTATTGGGAATTAAGTTTATACTGTTAATCCATTCTATTTAAGTGTAAACAAAGGCATGCGATAGCAATGTGGTATGCAAATAGAACAAATGACTCCATTAGTTCATGGTGTATACATTTAATTGGAAATTTCTACAGAAAGAAATTAGCATTTGACTTGATCAATTTCGCCGATAATTGCCTTAGCACCGGTGTTAATGACAATTAGGAAGCTGTTCATTTACTTTGCAGCTTGATATATTCCGTCTCTGGTCTTTGATTATACGATAGCTTGGACTTGGACCGGAGCGGCGCCGATGTAGAATGCGGCTCGTTTGAAGCTCAGAGAGCCCTCAAGTGGCAGAGTATTTCGGTATTTAAGTTAGCCAATTAAACCAACTCCAGGGTATCTTGACACCCTCCACTCATAAGTATTAAAGAAATAAATTGCTTTTCTAACTTGCCAACGACCAGTCTCTGGTTCAGAAGATCCAATGTACGCTAGTGAGATATTTGTTTTTGTCAAGTTTTCCACTTATTCTTCGAAGTGCTAAGATTCTAGCCATTCGGTTGCATTTATGAGACTGATTTTCGCGTGTACCAACCTTTTGATAAAAATATCGCCCAGTGTTCTCCACTTCGTTACTTGTTCTGAACTTGTTTAGTTAAGTCAAGATCCTGGATATAATCACTCTGTTCTGATTAAAAGTGATTATTTTGTGCGATACTAAGCCCAAAATACACTCAAACCCTATTAACCTGCTCATCATTTTACACATCACAATTTTATAATCTGAAGATATCTAACTGAAGCCGTAAATGTTGCCATGATATCGTCGACATAATATTAATCAGGGTATTACAACCTGCTGTATCTGTTATGAAACAATATGTACAACTAACCGCAATGTCTTTTTAGTTTAGTTTAGTGGAAAAAGCATGAAACCCTACCAATCTTCCTGCTTTGTTGTTGTGACGGATAACTAGAGTTCTGGGGTCCCTCTTGCTCTTTCTGCTATCCATGAACTTTTTGGAGGTTAAGGAACCAAACTCTAGGTTCCTCTTGCATCCGCGCCACTCAAACTCCGCATTTCTATTTTGCACGTGATTTGTGCTGTCGTCCTGGCCGCTCGAATCTGAGTTGGGATCAGAGACGGAGTTTGGAGACTGAAGTCGTGGTGTGCAACTGCAAGCACTTAGCTCTCCCATACTACATGCCCTAGTGACGTGATAACTGATTCCGGCTGAGGTTATGGCGAATATGAAAGCAGTTTCTCTGTAATCTGCAACAAGAATTTTCAACTATCAACAAATAAAAGCATATATTCAACTCTAGAGAATTTTGAAAGGAAATCCTGATGTTAGTGTTAGTGTTTTTAAAAAATTCAACTCGTTGTAAACTTACCTTGCAGAAATATTTTCTTGATAGAATTTCTGTTAGTAGAGCAGTTCCATTTGCGGTGATGGAACTGGTATTGGCACTCTTCGACTGCCTTATTTACTCCATTTAATACTCTCTTTATAAGTTCAGGCTTCTTACGACAGAAATCCGTTTTGTCCGCTTTCAATAGGGCTTGAGTCCGCTTACATACGCTGTTTCTATCCAGCTGACCGGACATATCAACGGACCTAGAAAAAGGATCAACCAATACTCTATCTAGCTGAAATAGCATGTTAACCGACAGACAAGAATTAAAAGTGGTATGGCTTTCATCAAATGGAATGACGAAGCATTATACTCACCACCACAAAGCTGCTGTACTTGCCGGGTAGATCACCAGCATAAGTAAACTTTTGAGGCTTAAGTTCATGGCTTCACTCAAAGCGCTTACCACTTAATCAATAAACTCTATAAGAGCCAAATAGAAGAGTAAGTACATTGCGCGGATTTCTCTTGTTATATGTATATAAACACAAGGGAAGTCGATCCATTTGATTGGCTCCTGTCAACGTGTGTCATTCAGGTCAATTTGAAAACGCATTGGAATAATTTGGAAAACATCAAAATCAGACTTTAAAATAGATCTACTGTACATTTAAAGTGGCTAAAGGTCTCGTGTTCCATAATTTGTTTCATCTGGAGAATTCAGCAAGACTCTAGAAAACTGTGTAAACTTTGTAGAAAGGGCTACGACTTTGAACCTGTAAGTTATTTATCATCAGCCCTCCAGTTCATTGTGTGAGAAAAGGGGCTGCAGCCATCAACGCTTCATCTCCTTTCCATATTTTCCTGTTACTTGACTTCCTGACTGCACACTCTTTCAAGCAAAAAAAAAAACAAACTCTAAATGAGCTCTAGTGTAACAGGAAGGAATTTGGAAACATTCCATTTCCCGAAAGTATCTCACACTCAGTCACATACACGAATATATAAATCATTAAATGTTGTCAAGTAGCTTTCAGGTCTTCGTTTTTAAAGGTTAAAAACGTACACTTTTACTTTTAAATTGAACAAGTGGCTTAGGTAAGTTCTAAGTTTAACAAAAAATGATTTTAGCACACAAGCAGATATTTATTTGACAATAAGGTACACATTCAAGTGACTTGAGACTGTGCATGTGTCTGCAACAATTAGAAGTGAGAAGCAACAGAACACGTCGACAAGAAGATGTGCAATAATCCGAAAGCATTCAAATCTTGAGAGTATAATTGAAAAATATTGCTTAGCTGTTTATTTAAATCTACGTTTGAAAGGAAACTTTTAAAAACATTTAAAACATAACGTTGAATTTGAATGGGGTTAAGTATTTAGCCGGAAATCCCTCGAGTGACCTTCTATTAAATAAAACACTAAGCCGAAAACACCCACTTCCCACCTTCGACCTTAACGAAGAGCTTATTATCTGTAGGCGTGGTTTTGATAAGAAAACTTTAATAAGCTGCTAAAACTGCCAACGTTCGACTTACGGAGCAGAAATACCTGCTTGTCCGTCGCATTTCTTATCAGTACAAGCCAAGTTCAAATCCTTACTTTGAGATACATTATGTTTCCAAGCTGATCACTAATTAACAAGTTTTTGGAGTGATATCCAAAATTTTGACTTCTTTCCCTAAGTAAATAAAAATCAACACCGTTTTTTATTAGCTGGTAAAAAATGAAGGGAAATGGAAAAGCACCAGATTACTGATCCCAAAAAACAGAACTTATTAGGCGCTAAATGATGGGTATGTGAAAAATCTTCAAAACTAATGATCAGTCTGTAATGGAGAAAGTGAGTCCTTGTTCGGTGTTGCCCCACACGAACACCGTTTCCGAAAAATGCCTGTGAAATGAGGTACTATTTTGCCTTCAGCCATAATAATGATACCAAGATCTCTCAAAATTGGCAGAAGATGTTTGAAAACCAGGTTTTTCTGTTTGGCGATAATCTCGCCTACGTCAATCTAAGACCTGGGAGTCTTGGTTTGCAAGACAAAATAGCTGGAGAGAAGGATTTGCGACGAGTAATTAAAGACCCCATCTATACTTGTAGTCACTAGGTTCATGAGCTAATAAACTCGCATATCTTTTGCTTTCTAAATTAACTATCTGCAGATAACGATTCATTGCACGAACCCCCACACAACTGAGCTTGGTGAACATTACATCTACAGCGCATTTAGGGGTAAAATATATTTGCTAGCTAAAATATTTTTACGAGGTCTAGAGTCCTTGTAATAAAAAAAACTAACGGTTTTTCTGAAAACTTGAAACAGATCTATGTGTTATCAAACTTTTCGTGTTGCTGCAAGATTTTTGCGATATGTAGAGTGTTCAGAGAACAAGCTGCAATTAGATAAGGCAGCAAAACTATCAAGAAGGCAAGGTGTTTTTCTTTTTTTATTTCTATATGAAAAAGAAGTTTCGTGTGTGAGCTAAACATAAGTCGGCCGGCAAAACCTCTGTGCCAGCAACGATGGCCTAAGGACCAGTAATCACAGCGATTTTATCTGCTGTTTTGATAACGTTCATTGGTCACATGATTATCGACAATTTAACTGCCATTATAACGGTTTTGTAAGGTTTATAGGTTAAATCGAGTTTTCTCCACATGTACTTGTAGGTTTGTATCACTAGTAGAAGCTCGATTAGTGAAAAATAAAAACAAAACCAACTTAGATATTTTTAATGAGAAGCATGCATCGCATAGCAAAAGGCAGTGATGATTAAATATAAATCAAATTAAACCACACGTTTTGGTTTTACACTTCCTGTCGTAAGCGATAGTTTACCAAAACTTTACTAATGTTTCATTATTAAAACATGTCCCTAAGTGGCCCCTAAGTGTCACAAGACGAGAAATATTTTGTCTGCCAACATTCGCTGGATGAAAATGTTTTATATTCAATGCCAAACAAACAACTATTGTTATAGACAAAACTGTTTTTGTTTGTACAAAGTCATGTTACGCAGTGATGGTATCACAAAGCTGCACGAAAGCAGTTTTAAGGACCAGCTGCATTCTTTATTTCGTTGCGTTTGTTGTTGTAAAAAAGAAAACAATGCGCGTCCAATTTCTCGATTTAATTCACCCCCTAGTGGCAATCTTATCATTGGGTGATTAAACTATAATTATAGACAGCACGTTCAAGAGTCCAAGTGCTGCAAACATAATTGTTTCTGCATTTTGCCCCGAAGGTTGAGACGCTATATTGTTATGGGAAAATAAGCACAGAACGTATTTAAAGTCCTCAAAAGAATATGAATTATTTAGCACGTACATGCGTGTCGGTGTTTGTATAGGCGTCGGGAAAATTTAAACCCGTGGGAAGTATATCTAAAGATGATGCAACTTTCCATCTTTCTTATGAAAACAGGACTGACATGATTTTTCATCTAAAACAAAGTAAGAGGAAGTTAGGGAAAGGGTGGTGATATCTGCAACAGCTACAGCAGTATCAGCAATGATATTAGTTGAATAGTTGTAATAGTAAGAGTAATGATCTACAAATAGTTGTTTAATGTTAAGTTGTATTAGTAGCTTGTTGTAGCAGAAAACAGTAGCAAATGAAAATATGAGGTTTATTATTTTAGCAGAAATTACTAAAACAAACAAACTGATTTTATACTAATAGGTAATATTGTAAGATATATCAATACATATATGTATATAAACTTATAAATATATATACTAAAGGATAATATAAGATATTTACATATATATGGTCAATATATATATATATATATATAAATCTGTGGTTTTTCTTCAAAAAGCTGAACAGTGCTCAACAGTGAGTAGCATGATAATATGATTATAGATGTGAAGAAGTTCAATCATTTAACTTCTTCACATCTATAATTATTATATATATATACGCAATCTGCAGACAGTGGTGTTTCGTCCTCATACTGCAACTCAGAGAAGGATTTTAAGTCTGAACTTCTGCACACTAGAGAGCTCAATTTGACTTGTACAATGTCCTTATAAGAAAAGTATTAAACTATATTTCTAGTGATAATTAATACTTGGCAAGTGCAACGGAGCTTACATTATGGATTCACGATACTTTTTTTTATGTCTAAAGAGCTTGCGAATAAAGGCTTCTACTAAATTATGGATTGATTTATCTTCACTTTCTATTACAATTTATCAGAAGTACTACTAAGCTCTTAACTTTATCTGAACTTGTGATTCAATTTACTCTCAACCTTTCATAAATGGGGCATTCTAAAATAAAGTGATTTTCGTTTTCTGTTTTCTGTGTTGAATATATATGTTATATAAATGTAGGTTATTTTTGATTTCAGGTTATTTTATTCAACCTAGGTTATTTTTTTCAACCAAGGTTGCACTCATTTTACTGATTACGATTAGGGTTAGGGTTAAGGCTAGGGCTTGGGTTAGGAACAAATTAATCATACGGACAAATATCGGGATGAACTGAAACTAAAGCACTGGTGGTCAGACAAGAAGGCGGACTTTCATCCCGAATCCAGGTACATGTAAACGTATTCATTACAAGAAAAAAAAAGTAAAATAGTGTGTTGTAAGTATAGAGGGTAGGTGGTGATTACACAATAGGGTAGTCAGGGGAGTGTAGGAGAAGAGTCAGGGAGGGGAGGCTAGGTGATAAGAGGGAATGGAGAGAGAAACTTCCACCAAAAAGCCAAGCCCCTATGTTTTAATGACACCCCATAAATGAAATCCCTTTTAGACAGTTGATTAAATAACTAGTTAGAAAAAATTAACTAGCTGGAAAATTTTTACCTATAGGTTAATAAGGTTAACCTAGGTTATTTTAAAAATAACTTGAAAGCAAAAATAACCTACTAACATATACACAGAGAGCAGAATCTTCGATCTTCTGGGATTTGGAGCTTTTGATATCTTCCTATTTCTATCATCCAGGTGTAGTTACTTTTTTATTTTTATTTTTTGCTACTTGTCAGAAGAGAGGTATGTCGCTTGACTGTGGTCCAGATTTTCAAACTGAAGAATTCAAGTTTGTAGAGCCATTTCTTTATGTTTCCCGTATGACAAAAAAAGCCTGCTTTATTGTATTGTAGTTTTTTTTTATTTCCTGACGGCAGAGACAGAACTGTCATTATTGTATTTTTGCTTGAGTCCCTTTTTGTACGACATGAAACATTTTTTGAATATTTCGAAGCTTCCAGCGTTTGTTACTCGTTTGCTTCCTTTTTTAGTCCGTTTAAGTACTTGTAATATTTCATTATCTGTTTTTCTACCATCAATATCATCAATCATCGTCCTAACTTAGTTCTACAAGCTTTGTTTAAGCTTTTTAAGTTTACCCAAGTTGTAACTTGCAGAAGCTGACATGCATTGTTTCTGCAGCAGATATTTTCCAGATTCTATCTCACAGTCGAAATCGATTTTTGATTTTTTGAATTTGCACCCCTTGTTTCTGAGCCATGTAATGCAATCATTCTGGTAAAAAATTCAAAATTTTTTCCGGCATGTTTTGGTATAAAACGTGAAAAATTAACAAGACGTTTGACTGTAATTAGAGCATGTTTTGCTTTCTTTTTAAGATTACTTTCTGCCAAACTAAAATATTCTTGTCGATTCGGCATTTTGATCCCAAGATAAGTATATTCATCTAGTAGTCAGTGAGCGGCAGTCGTAGTAGAACTAATACTCGGTATTACTAGTAGCAGTGGTAAAAATAACAGTAATTGTAGTAGTAGTAGTAGTAGTAGTAGTAGTAATAGTAGTAGTAGTAGTAGTAGTAGTAGTAGTAGTAATAGTAGTAG
>JANSTQ010136111.1:0-13595 GCA_026167885.1 Bergia puertoricense
AGGACGGTGTGGCGAAAGGTCACCTAAATATTCAACCCCATGGCCAAGCCGGGAATCGAACCCGGAACCTTCAAGTTGGCAGTCCGAAATCTTATCAATTGAGCTAACATCGCATTAATCGATTAATGCCATAATCTTTCTTACCAACTGTTATCATTATCGATAGTTATTAGCTGTTGACAGCGTTCTTAATTGTTACCATCATCAGTGATTAACATTATTATTAATTGTCATCATCATCAGAGTTATCGAAAGACTTTGATATTGTTATGTTTATTTTTATCGTTTAAAATTGAGATCATTGGCGTGGAACAAAATTCAAAGTGTTGAAGATGGAGCCTTCAGTGGATTACAAAACCTTCAAGAACTGTAAGTTTTGCACATTCAAGTCAAAACGTCTTCCAAAGGCATTTTGTAGCCTGAAATGCTTAGACATAACTGACAACTAAAGTTGGAATCGAAAAAATCGGAGATTTCAGTACTCAAATGATTTTAACCAAAGTATCATATATAAAACATATTAGAATTAAGTATTTCATTTGGAATCAGTTTAAGATACTGTAATTTGACTTTTATTAAAGTAACTATCGATAGTAAGATTTGATAAAAGCCCAATTCAATCCAAACATGATATTTTAGATGAATATAAATCAGTGACAATTTCTAATACGTTTTAGTTTTGAGAATGAACTGTTGCTTTATTGAATTTGTCTAAAATAATTAAATACATTTTGTTTTCTTGCTTTAGTGATTTGTCCCTTTCAAATACGACATTCCTTGGTAATAACGCCCGTGAAGACTTTCCAAGATTGGAGGTGCTTCGAGTACCGTATTCCGAAGTCTCCAAGCCGAAATACTGGAAAAGGCTTCTTCAACTACGCATGCTTAAGCACATTGTAGGAGTAACTTGGCCATCTGCGTGTTACAACTGCAACATTAGTCGAGATGTTAACAAAAATACAACCCGAGATTATTGTTTGAATACTAATTGCACTAAAAGGGTAATGCATTATGGTAAAATATCACTCGGTGGAGAAATAGGCCAAATTTGTCGCAAGCTTAAAATGCCAGGGTATCAGTATCTACCCGCAAGAGATTTTCTTCCGCCAGGACACACATTGGCCTGTTTTTGCAACACAGATCCACTACTTTGCAAATTCGAGAAACCAAATATAAACAAACCAATCTCAGAACTTCTCCTGCTTACCAAATATTTCTTCTACTTCTTTTATTTGATGGGCGCAGTTGTCATTATTCTTAATCTTGTTGTTATTCTCACAACAATCTTACCATCTGCAGCACGGCAGTCTGTCACTATGAACCTTGTTTTCAACATGGCTGTTTGTGATTTTATTATTGGAATCTTCTCCATACTCACAGCCAGGTTTAATGTTTTCCCTGAAAATGAAACTGAAGCTGCTCAAGTAGGCTACCTTCCTTGGGCTGAAAAACTGCACTCTCTACAACAGGCGTGTGATTACCTCACTTTTCTCTTCAGCGTCACACAATTCACCTCTGTAATGACGTCATTCTTTTTGACATTGGAGAAGTACCTAGCTATAGTGTTTTGTATGAATCCTAACGTCCGAATAACAAGGAAAATTGCTTTTGCTTGTGTAATTGTGACATGGAGTGTGGCGATAGGATATAATATCGGGGCTGTGTTTTTCTCTAATTCGGTAAGAACGTCTTCTGTAAATTTTAACATATTACTTTGCGCAAACCCTAACCTGTCTGTAGCAGAAGTTTCTTTCTCTGTCGTCCTCAGCTCAATTTATGTTATCATTTTTTTATCTACAGTACCGCTATATATTCGTATGTACATGTTCATACGACGGTCAAGTGCACAAGCGGGGGTAAAGAGAGAAGGTGCTACTGCAAGAAAGCTTTTCCTTTTAGTGCTTACCAATTTTGTACTGATGGTGATTCCAATTGCTTTCGTCCCGATGAGCTCAACCTTGTCCTTTTTATACTTAACAATAACTTCTCAAGAACAAATCGTGACATTCAAGGAGAAAGCTACATTGTTGAGCATTCTGTGGCTGCCTTTGTTTCTTCTTTCACTAAACTCCTGTCTTAATCCGATCCTATTTGCATTCAGACACCCGCTGTTTCAGAAAGAAATTAAAAAATTTTGGAATAAAAAGTTTACTTGTAGGAAAAATGCTAAGCATAGGGAGACGGTAAGTGTAACAAAAACCACTAACTACAACGCGAAAAGTGTCAAGTTACTCGACACCAAACTTTAAATAAAAAATGAATTTAATTTGTCTCGGGTCAGACTTCGCGCTTTAACATAGTATCCTGACGAAAAGGAAAAGGGGTAAGCTTTAGTGTCATAAGAGGAGAAGAAAAAGGAATGTCCTGGATTTGGTAACGAGCTAAGTCGATTACACTCAGTTATTTGTAAGAGCATCGATTTTTGGCGTTCGCTAAACGTTCTCATATTATTCAAGATCTCACGCTCAATTGCAACAATCTTAAAATGTGTTCTTGATTTATTTTCATTTGGGGTTTGTTTAATTGTGTATTTGTTATATATTCAATGCCGTTCCAAACAATAATTCGAGCTGGCCAGTTTTACCTGAATGAAATAAACGGCTGTGGATACCAGAATCACCTTTTTACAAGTTCAAAAGTGAAAATGCACTACTCTCTTACAATATTTTACTAGTAGTTTTCTGTTCCATTTTCAGTTGCATAGAAATACAAGTTCCTTTGTCAGCTGTAGTATGAAGTGTTGTCTTAAACATGTTCAGCCTCAAAGTTCTTACAAAGAGAGTGTAACATAAAAGGTTTATTGATTAGTTTGTCACCAAGTAATTGGGCCCAGGCCTGTCATAAATCGTTCTTTCCTTAATCCAATCAAGTACGGAACTTGCTTCCAAGTGAAACATTTTCAGCTAGTAGAATTGCGACATTCATAGCAGCAGCTTTGCCTGCCATAAGAACTATACAGTTGCCAAGTCATTTGCGCAGGCGTTAAACCACCAATTGATTATCTAGACAGTTTTAGTTTATATCTATCTATTTATTTATTTAAAAATGATTATCTAATTAGATATTAATTCGTATTTATCTATTACTGTTTTATTAATTAAATATTTAATCAGTTAATTAATTAGTTGTTAGTTTGTGATTATTCGTCACTTGATTATTTAACAACTGTGATTCTTATATCATTAGTTTATATATATTATTATCTTACCTTGGGAATGTAAAACATTAACTGAGATCTTATATATAGAATTTCTTACTGCCACTACTATCTTTCTGTGCTTCGAAGAAATGACAAATTCGAAGGAATTGTAACACAATTACTGAAAATACAAACCAGGGTTAAAAATGCACTTACCTTATTGGGAAATAAGCAATATAACAAATATAGCTTTTTCTACATAGCAAAACCACCAGAACTTGCCAATGGGAATATTATAAAACTATCTTGGAGCGTAGTTTGGGCAGTCTTTTATACGTTTTGTTGTTCGGTATATAAAGAATCATAAAATACCTTTATGATACTGTAAATTGTAGCTGCTACACTAAGAATACGAAAACGGTTTCATCTGGTATTCATTGTAGTGATTTCCCAGCTGGCGCAGTTTCAAGGATTTTAAAAGGGGAGGCTGTCGAAGGCTCTAGCTTCGTCAATGGGGGTGGAACATGCTTCCACGAGAAATTTTAAGTCCCCAGAAACAAATTTCATATACATTCTGCTGTTGAAACGAACCATGCAGCCTTTCTGGATCCGCCCCAGCACAATAAACACTATGAAGTAGTAAATTCATCATAGATTCAGGAATAAAATAAGTGATTATTTATGACACTTCGTTTCTGTTGGCTGCAACACAGTGGGACCGCCTCTGAGGGAGAGCCCTCAGCATACACCATTTCCAGCAAAATAATTGACATGCAGTCACTTGTACATATATAGATAGATTTACGTACCATTTTCCGCATTTTAAGTACAATATTGTGTTAAGCCTGTTGTAATCACACATACGGTTATTGTAACTTATTATTCCTCACGGAGTCCTTGGACGAATACAGTGTTTGTCAGTTTTTCATTGATCGAAAAATATTGTGTAAATTGGGCTTTCAATATGTTTATTCACATTTCATGTAAATTTTTAATGGCATATTACTTCTAACTAGGGGTCCCATTGATAGCTGTATACATTTTACTGAAAGGATTAGCCTAAAGAAATAAAGTTTATCATAGGAATCACTTGCATGTCTAATACCTCTGGATGCTGGACGTTCACAACGTTTAAAAGGGCTCTTTCACGGCTTTGCGCATGCTCACGATTTTATTGACAAGAAAACAAGTTTGGGCTAAAATATATATAAAAAGACGCTATTCGGGTACCAATCTGAGTTTTTCAAGGGGATGATGGCATGGATGGTCTGTTTAAGGCAGCGATTAAGTTGGATTGTAGTTATCAATTTTGATGTTCCAGGCCGGAACACAAACGCTTTAAATTGCTTTAAAATGCGTAAAACCTTGACAGAAGTGATTGATTACTGTCTTTTAGTGGATTAACCCTATCTTACACGGGCTTTCGGGGGGTTCCTGGTCACGGGGGATGGGGGAGCAGAAAGTGCCCGCGGCCCGTAGCTCGGAAACTATTAAAGGAAACAAAACGAAATTTGAGTATGTACAACTTCTCAATCTAAGCAAATTGAGTTATTTTCGGTGGACGTATGACGTTACGTGACGTCACAGTAACGTTATACCGCCGCCATCTTGGATCAGTTGTCAAAATGTATTGCGCAATTTTCAAAATGTCACTAATTGCACAAAAATGAACCGAAAGGATATAAAAATGGTTTTATATCCTCAATAAATGAAAACTTGCATTAACACATGAAAAAAGCTAATTTCTTTTATGAAAATGACAAAAAAATCCCAATTTCGGGCAAACATGGCTTCGAAAACGTTATTGCCATGGAAACACGGTTCCCCCTACGTTAAAAATATTGTTTGCAATGTGTTCTCTGATAAATTTTAGTCACAAAATTTGGTGGGTATTCTCTTGGCTCAATACAGATGCCTTGAATTTGCTACATTGGATCCGGCTGATCCAAACTAGTGTACACTCTTTTTTTTATAAGAACGTCTAATTTTGGAGCTGAGGCTGGATGTTCTTAATAATTTTGAGGATTTTCCGACAAGTGTCGAAGTATTTTAATACTTAAAAGATTTTAAGTATTATTTTAATCTTAAAGTAAATGTTATCAACATATATTGAACACTGGATATATATCCTTGGTGTTTAGAGTTTTTAAATTTTAAACTATAATTTTCAACAATCGTGCTTTTCTCATTTACTTAGTTTGTCACAGTCATGATTGTCAAAATCTTTTAATTTATTTCAGTCAATCTCTCCGTGCCAGGCCATTCAGTTTGACTACGCCACCATCTTGAAATGTTACTCGTAACTGATTGGTGATAGTGCCAGGTCCCCTCTCGTTCACTGTCATTTAATTTTCCCAAAAGTGAAACCTGACATTGCCAATTTAACACACATTTTAAAACGGTAGCACGAGGCTAGGGAATCTAAACTGAAAACATAGTCAAACTTTTTTGCTTCACTGAGGGAAGCTAATGTTGTACGAAATGCTTAATCTGTTATCATTGAGTAAAAACGCACTTTGATTATATCATAGCGATTTTCTATAATTAAGTCAGAGTTGCGTATGGACTAAGTTTCCTAAAATGAGGCAGAAACTTGATATCCACAATTTCTTATTGAACCCATGAGATTTTGAACTGTGAAATTTACATTGAATGTCTTTTGCAGAGCTCTGTTTGTGGTTTCTTAGTGGCAAAATATTTACTGCACAAAAATCTTCCATGTACTTCACTAGGATAAAGTAGCAGCATGCAACACGCTTGCTGTGTGTAGGGTAAAAACCATATTAACAAATTTGTAATTTATAATTTTGTTTTTACAACGAACTGGAGGTCAGTCACAAATTCATTTCGTAACTCATTAATGCCATAATATGTTAAGGTTACTCTGGTGTATTGATTTTGCTTAATTAGCCACGGCAAGAGGACAGTTTTAAGAAACCCTTTTTCATTTGCCATGGTATAAAAGAAAACTTTTAAGTTTTATTAAAATAATTACTGTGTTCGTGTGTTCATGGTTATTCCTAAGTTACAAGTGGGAAAGCATAGCTAATGTAAAACAGCTTGTTTTGAAGAAAAAGATGATATAGTGTCCTTTATAATTACCTTCTCGATTTATTCTAAGACAATTTCCTGCAGGGTCAATGTAGACGGACTGTTTGTATCTTCTTAACTTGGCTGTACTTTTTGTTGTATTTATTTGACTTTGCGAGATTATATGAGCATCCCTTGTTTCCAATAAAATCTTTATTGATTTTGTACATTTGGTTGGTTGTTAACCGGTGCAACCGTTTAATACCTTTCTGCGGTGACGAAAGTAGAAGGACCACGGACAACCCAACAGTTTGTGAAAACCTTGGCAATAAATTGGGTTGAAAGCGTCGTATAATGGCCAGCCAACTACAAACTTTTTATTTAGTTACAAGATAGCTTTGACCCAAAAGGAAAAAGCGAAGCAAAAAATAAATATAGATTATAAGTTGGGAGTCCAGGATATGCAGAAGACTATCACCACAGAATTCTGCATCACAGCAATCCTTCGGGTTTGCTTCGCCCGTCGCTTCTGTGCTTCTGAGCCTGGAACATGATCAGCAATAGTTTGTTGATGATGAGGGTCGACGATAATAGTTGTATAAAATACAGCCATTGGGATAAACGGAATAATCACAAATACAACAAGAGGAATCAACCTGGCGACCTTCCAAAGTTTCTGATAAGTGTCAAAAATGTGAGACAAAAAGTAACTGCAAACAGAAGTTTGGTTTTCATCAGATCAATTGCGCCAAGGTTGGCCAAACGCCAAAGAAGCTGTGGTGTCAGTTATTTTGTAGTTATGACACGAGCTTCACCCAATTCCCCCCCCCACACACACACACACTAATGAGGCAAAGACTGTTAAGTATACTTCTTATTACACCAGTTGTCAACAACTAGCACGCAGCATGAGATATGTAAGGGACTTCATAAGTAACATGACTGGTAGATTTCTTCGTTTACCGTTTCTATATTTCCAATAAAAATTGTAAGAATATTATTTAAAATCATGTACGGAATACGTCGTAAATTCATGAATCATGTCGCAATTAGTTCACACAAACCAGCTGCATTTTATCACCAGTTGTAATTCAGCTCTTTGGCTGACATGATAATATCACAACCGTGTACGGCAAACATTTTCTCACGTACTACTATTTTTAGACTGAATACATCTAATATCTACACAGCCGCTTTTCGGTGAACTCAAAACAAGGGAACGCTCCAGGGATAGGCCACGTAAAAGTTGGAAGGGCTGTGGGAAGAAGATGTTCGAAGCTTCGGAATCGACAACCAGTCCTGGTATCAGACGACATCGAACCACCGAGCCTGGAGAGCCTAACTACTCAAGGGAAAGGAGCCTGGATAAAGACTAGGGCCGAAGAGCGACGGCGCAAACGGCATGAAAGGGCTTCTGAGGTCCACCATTGTTGCAACTGACAGGGACCACAACTCACTCACATCCACAAAAGACAGTGTACCAAGCATAATTATGGGAGCCCTATATGTTTCAAACTGCCTACCAACCACTAACTCATTTCCCATTGTAGTTTTCCGGCTTCTATCTTTCATCCCAACATGAACGCCTCAACAAATTCGTCCTGTGAAGCTCCGTCGTTGGGTATTGACGAGCCACAGAGGGCCCACTATACGTTATTGGTATGACCACAGGTCGCCTCGTGACAACAAGACTCACAAACGCCTTTCTGAAATTGGAGAGGCGCCAGCCATAAATGATTGGGTTCACGCCAGAACTGAGAATAACCAAAAGGAAATGGGTGTCCCTAAGGCAGTGGACAGTCAGACAGTCACATGTACAGCACAGGTTTACCATGTACATGGCAGCGCAGGACGGTACAAAACACAGCAGAAAGAAAATTAGCATCAGGAAATAAGTCTTGGTAAGTTTCTTTTCCCATAAAATTGCTCGCTGTTTGGCTCGATTTTCACTCAAGCTGTCATGGATTAGATCCAGTTCACGAAATAGCGATCTTAGTTTTTTAAAAATACCAATGTAACAGAAAATCAGAACGAGGATAGTCCCCAAAACGACTGTATTCGTAAATATGAATCCGTAGTTTATGTAGCCGAACTTCAAGTAAAGAAGCGAAAGAACAATAGCGCAGAACCAACCCATCACAGATATAAGTGAGACCCGTGGTAGCTAACGTTGGCCCTGTACCACATTGGAGAGGTAATTCCCAGGTATCTATCAATTGTAAGTCCAACCAGACCAAACACCGACGCTGTACAGGAGATGAAGAACCCTATGTGGAGAGCCCGTATTTGTCTACTGGTGTGTGGGGCTCTCAGGGCTTCTTGTATATGGTACTTCACCGACAAAGGATCCACAATAGCTCCCACTATCAGGTCCGCGACTGCAAGATTGAGGAGTAGGATTGTGAAAGGGGTCCTGAGGTCATTATTTGGGTTTCTGAGAATGGCCCAGCACACCAAAAGGTTTCCGGGTACGGTCAAGAGACACAGCATCATTGATATGGACATCGAGAAATATGAAAGCGAGGATGGTGCCCAGACATCTTGACACAAAGCGGCGCCCCAATCTGCCATAAGTTTGTTTGTTGGTAATCCCTAAAAGTCAAGTTAAAGTTATTGGGACACTGAAGTAAAGAAAAGACCGTTTGTTAATAAAGTTCCATTTCAACACAGTTTTTAATGCTAAAAGGATTTAATTTGCTGGGAAAACTTTCATTTTGAGGACCCTTAGATGTTATGAAAATTGCCCTTGTTTGTAGTTTTGGTCATTCGAATTACCGTTAACGGTTTTAGCGAAGTTTCTATGAAACCAATAAATATTTGATTAAAACAGCACTGCTTCCATGTGCGTCGTAGTAGTACCTACCAACAAAGAAAGTATCAGCAAAAATGAATTTTGATATGTGTCCGCGATTTCGAAGATAATGTCTGATTTTTACTGACGTTCACTCTTAACACTGATATAACTCGATATAAAGCAGCCTACCAGTTCGTATAGTTCTCTTAACCGATTAAGTAAGTTCCGCTCAATCGCAGTGCCTCGTAAATTGCCAAAACTGATCTTAACTAAAGCTTGTAAAAGTTCACCCCATGCTGCTGATCATTCAACAAACCTCTGCCGTCATATCATTTATCTGTGTTGTACCACATTGTGTTAAATATTAAAGACAAGTACGCGAGTTTGACTCATTAAAAAAATTCTAAACTGTTCTTTTCCGATCGAGCAACATAAACAGGAAATGGAGGAGCCATATCTCATTTCGATTCCGCTGTCATTGGCAAAACTTTTCCTAGTACTTTGAAAGCGTCCAGATCTAACTTTTAGTTTATTTTCTTGCGTTTCTAAAATATTTTCAACAAAATGAGTAGCAAATTCGTTTTCACAGCAAATTTTACATTTGATTCCATTAATTGCTCAAACCGCTTTAATACTTGGAGAAGTTTCTGAATCGATGTTTTTATAAACTTTGGTTTTGTCTGAAAGTGAAAAAAGGCGTGCGAGTTTGATTTTGAATATTGTATTTCTTTTTTAATCTGTTGCGTTTAGCGTTTAACGTCAATTCAAAACAAAAGGACAGGCACATTTTATATCAAACAAAACTTATAAGCTGCTAGCACCAAGCTCAAAACTCTTCAAAACAAAATAAAACGAGAATACATGTATTAGTACTAATTTGAGCTGTCCCGATGATTTCTTTAGATTTGATCAGATCGATATTATTCAGTCAATGCAAAGACTATGAAAAGAAGTTTTTTAAGTGTCTACCTCGGCGTTTCCCGTGATGTTTTCATGCTGTAAATAGAATTTTATTTCAAATAAAGAATGATTTATCTTGTTTGGAGTAGACATCGTAATATTTGCACAAATGTGTCTACAACGTTTATCTCTGTAAATACTGATTGTCCGGAAAACATTGATGCATTTTCAGCGCAGAAAACTAATTCTGGCAATTTTGCTAAAATTTTGCTCATTTCACAATAGATTTTGAATAAAAATAGTAGATAATGTACTTCAGTTTTGTTGTTTTTCTTCCTTATTATCATTAATTTCTTTCGGTTGTTCGATTTTTTAATCGTATCGTTTCCGATCCATATCTCGTTGTACAACGTCCGACCTAAGTTTTTGTATGCTTTACAGTACATACAAATTGGGTTTTTCACACCCAACTAAAAGCATATCATTTTGCTATTTTAAGATACCCTTTTTCATATTGCTCTATGTAAATAAGTAAGTATAAGTCTCAGCATTAAGAGGACTTTACCGAACTTCACTGATAATGATCAAACTGGTATCAAAATGGTCAGATTTATTTATCTGCCAGAAAGTATGTGGTAGAAAACATAATCAACTGCGCAGCCGAAAAGAATATTCCAGGATTGTTACTATTTTGAGAAATCCTTTAATATGAACAAAGACTAGTGAATGGGCCTCAGTTTTATTAGGAAGACTTTTAATTAAAATAATTACAGCTTCAGACCATCATTCATTAGTGACATCATAGAAAGCTGTGTACTAAATGATGGGCTGTTGATCGGATTTTTATAAAACATGGAAAGAAAAAGAGTTTGACGAGATTTCTCTGGCACCTTTCATTCTATCTATCTATTCATCCTATCAGTAGAAATACTTGCTATCGTTATAAGAAAATACAAAATTGTTACCGGCATATCACTGAAGACAGAAACTAAATCAAATATGTCAGTATGCAGACGATAGAACTTTATTTCTAAATAGTTCGGAAAAAGCATTGTCTCGTAATAGCGTTACAAAATCAAGAAAACTATGGTTTCAAATTTCACATCCCCCCAAAATCGAAAGCGCTCTGAATTGCCTGGAAATCTGGGAAACAAAGATTATGAAAAACAGTTAAGAAGGCTTTACAATGAAGACAAGACCGTCGGAATATATCTCTCGTCGGACAGATTGATAAAAAATATCTAGACAAAGATAATAAAGGAATATTTTAAAAAATCTCGCATTAGAATTAAAAATAATAATAAAAAAGAGTCTTTCTTAGTAATATTGGCACAAAAGAGGCGATAAAATACCAACCTTTTTATCAAAAAAAAATATACGAATTGGAAACGCGGACAAAATCGAATCTATTTGCAAACTGTATCCAAGATATTTTATAAACTTATAGCTGAAATAAATATCGGTTTTAAAAAAAAGCATGTTATGAAAAATCCATCTCAGTTTTTAATCAAAGAATAAAAGCCACTAGATAGAACTACTGATTAAAGAAAAAGGCTTCTAGTAGTTTCATTAACTTTAACTGACAACGAGAAATCTTGAATCTGTGATGCTGAAAAGTGAGTGGCAATCGTAATCTGCTTGGCCGAGTTGGAACACAATTCAAAGTCAACCCATCATTTTCTTTAAGCACTTAAAATTCGATTTTGATACCAACATTGCCTTACACTGAAGTATCTCTCATTTTACCGATTAAATAAAATGTGGAAGATGTGGATGCTAACTGAGGAAAAGCATACGAAAATATACTTAAAACATTAGAATGGACCAAGTAATTGCCAGCAAAAATCATCATTATACATTACACATGCATGGATTTTCAAATGTATTAACGTATTTGCACAGAATGAATGAATGAATGAAAACAGTTACTGGGTAAGGTATTTCTAAAATAACCTTGCTTGAAAATTGCAATTTTGAAAATATAAAGCTGTTCACTAAATATCGTGATTTAAGACAAATAATTTCATAATATTAAAGGAAACAAGTTGAATGATTCGTCACAATATTTCGAAAGTAACATCGCCCATGGTTAAAATTAATTTTAAGTGATGATGCCTAGTGTATAAGTTGTTCACGATATAGTTTATCTGAAAGATGAAACACAAATTTACACCAGAAGAAAACAAATTATGATTGGTCACAAACCTTTATCACTGCTCAGATATCATAATCCTATTCTGAACTCTAACCTTCTTGGTACAAATTATCCTAAGACCAAACAATGCTCTTTAAGAGGTGACCCTGTTGTCACTTCCATCATATATAAACTTGACAGATAAAAACAAACTTGTTTAATTTTTTACTCTTAATAGCGTTTTCCGATTGGTTGGTCGGGTTTTTTTGAGCTATACAAATGATAGCCCCAATGTCTGTGCTGTGTTTCCTACAATAATGCACGCAGTTTTAAAATTCAAATCCCTTAATTTCTTTGATCTTTACTAACCTTTGTTTCAACTTTTTAATGTCTTGTACCTAACTGTTGGGTAATTAGTTACTGAAAACAATTTTCTATTTATAAGATAACATTTTTTCCTTAGGATTATGAAAATATAGCGAATCCTGGTGTATTGGGCTCGAAAAAAAATGATTGCTATTTTTAAATTTATTTAATGAAAATGTTCTGACCAGATTAAAGGTTGCTCTCAACCAAAGAAACACACAAGCAATGGCGGCGTTAATCGTTATAAAGAAAACTTTTAAGAATTTAAAAATTTTAAAAACAAATGGATTTGCATTAAGCGCACGCCAGCCTATCTTTTACTTAAATAACCATTTGAGAAAGGCGGGGCTTATTTTATTTAATTTGTTAGCCGCGTCAGGAAAGAAGCTATAGCACTGCTATCCAGACTTCTTTCATCGATTTAACTTCTGAACTTGACGGCACTATGTAAAATTACCAAAAAAACTGAAAGGTTTTTGCTATATCTATGCTCTTTGTTTATTTAAAATAATTTAATTAGGTTTTGGATGGTCCACAATTTTCAAGATTGTAAACAACTCAAACAGAAAACAAAAAACATGAAAAAGGGATTGAACATTTTAATAAAACATGAAACTGACTTTTCTTTCCAAAAATAGTTGTTTAGCGACAATAAACTATGAATTGATTCTGCAGCTGTTTCGCCGGTCTGCAACCAAATTGCCACTGAGATTAACGGCTGTAGCAGTTAGGGTGCAGGGCTTAAAGGTCACCACCTGTGCCCGAAGCACAATCGATTTTTATCTAATTCCGACATGTCTATATTGTTGTTCTGTATTTATGTAGTCCTGGCGTCCGGCCAACACCAACAAAATTAAGCTGATGGGATATTATTTGTCTGCTGTGCAGTGGAGCTGAAATCAGTTGCATATTCGTTGAACAGCTGCTCGAGATTGTTATTCGGATTTACATGAGTTGAGCGTATTCGAGAGCTGTAGCTACTCACATAAGAGGTCAGGGGAT
This sequence comes from Bergia puertoricense, assembly GCA_026167885.1. NCBI lineage: Eukaryota > Metazoa > Cnidaria > Anthozoa > Zoantharia > Parazoanthidae > Bergia > Bergia puertoricense. The sequence continues at coordinate 13,366 of JANSTQ010136111.1, forward strand.
GAGGTACGGTTACTTGAGGCTGGTATATGACAATCTAAGGCCCCGTTTATATGGAGAAAAGTTGTCCCGGGTAGAAGCGTCACTCGCCTAGCCGAGTCAACTTTAGCGAGTGTTCATATGACAAAAAAGTTGCCCCGTTTAACCGAGTCAACTGTTTGTTTCTCAATGAAAACAACGTTTGCGCATGCTCTGTGTATCTACACTTGGCCGACTTGACCCGGGTAGGCGAG
>JANSTQ010136122.1:0-24788 GCA_026167885.1 Bergia puertoricense
TCATAACAAGTTTGACAGTTCCAAGAAGAAGGAAATTTAAAACAGAAATATTTTCTTTAAATACAGGGAAAAGCGGGGAAAATAATGGCTTTCCGGCGTGTTGCACTGATAACGGATTTACTTTTTACAGTAGTCAGTACTTCGCTGTTTTTCACGCCCCGCAAGTTTAACTTCATCCACAGATATATTAAAGTGTAAATCTTCCTGAAATTAAAAGTCGAACGAATGAATCAAACTACAGTTTTATCTAAGTACTTTTGAAGCATTCAGAATTTTAATGTGCAATGAACCGGCAACAAGGACTCTGGCGTGCCGTACGCTTGTGCAAAACATGATTATGCCTTAAATAAATAGGTATTGTCGGGAACTCGCCTCCAAAGCTACAGACGCAAATATAATAGCCTTATTGGTTTAAAAACTCACTTTAATTTTCGCTTTCACAAAATTTCACATCAAAATTATTCTTGGCTTCAAAAAAACTCACTCATCACGTATTCTGTTTTTAAGCGCCTTTTTCTATGGCTATTTGTAAATTATAATTTAACCTCATTACATAATGTCTCAAAAAACAACACGTGCGCTAAATGAAATCAGTACTTTCGCGCGAAGCTATTTGAATCACAACTCAAGCAAAACGCAAGTTTTTTAAAACTAACAGTTCTCTCTTTTACACTGAATCTCCAACAATATCTCAACTGATCATCATAATTTTGGACCCAATTGTGAATGGATCAATCACGTTTCCTGCACGATCCAAAATTTGCTGAATATATATGTAAAACTAAAGTGTCGGCAGTTTGGCCTGAAACAACGGTTTGGCGTGAACAATGACAAAAAGATTTTTTTAAAATATTTATTTGTTTTTGTTCTTCGTTCTGCCTTTACTTTAGATCAGCGAATGTTATACATTTTAATTAATAGTGTTTTGGGTTCTTCTGTTTAGAATAACCCGACCCAGCAGTTTTCTAACTTTATGACTTTCGATATTCCCGAAAAAAGTAGAAAGCAGAAGCTTAATTAATTAAATAGTAATTCCGTATCGAAAACAGTTTGTATTATTTTCGCTTCAAAAACATTATATCCCGCTTTCATATTTTCATATTTTTTATAAGGTATAACTATTTCATATTTTTAAAATTTTTAAATATTTAATTTTTTTCATTTTCCCATTTTCAATTTCCCATTTTCATTTTCCCATTTTCAATTTCCCATTTTCAATTTCCCATTTTTAATTTCCCATTCCCCATTCCCCATTCCTCATTCCTCATTCCTCATTCCCCATTCCTCGTTTTAGTAACATCCGTTCAAATCTCTTGAAGTATTTTTGGCCTTCTACCTAACATGCAATTGTTTTTGTTTGAAACTTTATTCTTTTTTTTGTCTCCTTTGTGTTTTCTCGTCTGAACCTTATGCAAATCAATACATGTTTTGAAATCTTTTTTTTTCTGAATCACCTTTCGACTTGTTTTGTGTGTTTACACTTGGAATTTTCTCCAGCGAATGAGGAAAAAGCTGGATTGGTTGGAAATAACTAAGAATTTGATACAGAGAAAGGAAGTAAAATAATGGTAAGTGGTTTTTGCTTTAGCGTATCAGTAAAAAACTGTACATCGGGATTTTTTTTGCGGTTTACAGTGTTCACAACTGAACTTTCATAACGACCAGAACAAGAATGTGTACTGGCTGTGAAAACTTAGCGGTGTCTTTTTTCATGTTTGTGCAAGGTAATACATAATGAATTTATCTGCAAAAAATACAATGTAGTCACTGTTCCTTGGTGCCAAATTCTTCAATTATTGTTACTGTTTACTATTTCAAAATAGTTCTGATAAGTTGTGCATTATGTGATGTTGTTGTTGATAAAAATTTCTGGATCTTTGGACGGCATTATCCCAACCTAGCACTCCAGCTGCTTAAATTTGTTTTATCAGTACTGTGAATGCGACTCGTTTGGCAGGCCCAGTCGTTGACATGAATTTGTTCTTCCACAGCCTCAAATGCGCAATTCGCTTCCCAGTGAAGAAACCTTTTGAGTTAAAAATGTCGCGCTAAACTATAATAAAGTCTCGGAGATCTCAGTCATTTATAAAAACATGCTTTTGAACTTATTTATCAACTTATTTTATATACAAAAACGGGCCATTTCAGTTTCTTTCCCGTTTGGCTATTTTTAAAAAACATGATTAATAACAATGATTTAGTTGAACAAAAGCACTGACGTGCCTGTGTTTACGATGTTCTTTTATCTGCACATTTCACACATAATATGCATGGCGACTTAGTTGCGATGAGGAAATTGTGGTATTTTGATTAACAGCACTGATTTTCCTTTCAGAGAGTATTGAAGACTTTGAAAATTCAACTAAAATAAAATATTCCTATCTGCGAAAACAACGTGAACAAAGTCTTAAAGTCTCAGGCACGCGTTATTTATTCAGCCTTAAAGTACCTTAATAAGTTTGTCACAGAGACAGACTGTTTATAGACTGCATTGTCCGTGTCGCATAAAAATATACTGGGTGGGTTTATTCATACTTGAGGCAGATTATCCGTGCTTAGTGGTGAATTAATTTTCTGTGCATGATACAGTTAGTGCATGTACAGGACAAAGCATATGAGAAGCTCTAAACGAAATCAATTGGGCTCAGTCAAGTTCTTAGCAGTGCATCTGACTCCCCGTGTACTCGCTAATTTTAAAAATGCTCTGCACCCCCTGGACTAAGTGAGATCCAAAAATGATGGTGGGAGGGGGGGGGGCGTTAAGGGGCATGCTCCCTCGGGAAAGCTTTGAGATTTTAGTTTCTGAAATTGCTAGAAATTCATCTAAAACTTCAAACCGTTGGTAGAAATGTAACAGTATGCATGTGTTAAGAAGAAATGTAAACAGGAAAGTCGAATTGCAGTTTCTAGTACCAAAACTTGGTATTAATAAAGCTCATAAATTTCCAGTAGAAAAGGGGCGTCACAACAGAATTCCCAGGGAACAAAGAATATGCACTACTGATTTGTTCTACTAATGAAACTGGGAATGAAACACACTACTTATTGAATTGTGATCAGAAAGATATCGCAAAATTGAGGACTGAATTTATAGATGATTTAATACAAGTTTTTCAAAATTTGATCATTCGAGTATTTTTCGATATAGTATTTCTATGAAAGATTATTCTATTAATAAGATTACAGGTAATTGAATTTTCAATATCATGGAACTTTTTGATATACTAACGTCAAGAAGCTAATATTGTTTATATATTTGTTCTACATGTTTTTACACTAACATATACTTTATTGATGGCGCATTTATTGGAGTTCCACTGATGTAAACAATATTGATTTTCAAAGTGCCAATAAAATATTGTTGTTGTTGTTGTTGTTGGTAAAAAGGAAAAGGCAACTGAAACACAAGAACAGGATATAAACAACTGGGCACCACTCTAATAACCATTATTTAATCTGTGTCCATTTTAAGTGTTATTGGTACTTTATATATAAATTACTTCTTCTCAAGTCAACTACGGAAGAAGAAAATCTAAAAAAATGTGAGAGAAAAGCGCCCCTCCCCCCTTAGCCAGCCCAGACCGTCCCTCTCCGCGGCCCCTGGTACTAACCATTTTGCAAATGGTTTCTCTGGCCGGACACACAAAAACTAAACTTGCTAGCCCGAATTGTCGAGATAGTTTATCGGATTCTAATATAAATATGGCCAATTAATCTTGAATTGCGTTTCAAGCTTCTTTCAATTGGATTTTTGGATTTTTCTGTCGAAATCTTAGTTAATAATCAAAACCCCTCTTTTTAATAATCCAAACCCTTTTTTATGCATGTTTTCGTCATTTTAATGTCTTGGCGCCATCTTGAAGTTTATATCCAAGATGCTTCGCGAGAGCAACCTCGTTCCCAGGATCTTCTCGTTTTTTTGAGAAGCTACCCTAGGAATGAGGTTGTCGTGAGTGTTCATCTGTGACGTCACCGATTTGCATATCTGTTGACGGTATGTTTTTCGCCGTTGAGTTGGGTGTAAATCATTCGCCCTTCGTCAGAGCAGAAGAAATCATTGTTTAAATAGTTGGGCAATAATCTATACGGTTCGAAAAAGTCGAATCGTGCCCGGCGTTGGTTGAAATTTGGAGCACCTAAGATTGGTTAAAAAATATTTGAAACTATGTGAATGAAAATCGTTTATTGATTTCGTAGGCAACTGCTGTTCTGAGTTTGAAAATGAATCTTTGTTATTTTCTTTTGTGATTCTCATTACATCCTATGTGTAAGCTACGATGGCCGTGAAGGGCAGTTTAAACTTCAAACCCCAGTCTTAAGACTTGGGCAAAAGCGTAATTTTGAGCAGCACAAAGCTGTGTTTTCTGTTTGTTTTTGCCTCAAAATATCTTGCTGTTCTTCTTTCCGAGAAAATCATTATCTTAGAAACTCGCCTTTACAACGAATTTGGATATCCAAGTACCCATTCTACTTGTTTCTTTATTTCTTTGGCACATCCGGAGTATTTGCGACATGTCTCAGTATACCTGGGGTTTGTCTGTGATACTATCCGGGGCACTGTGTGGAAGTGCATTGAAGACACGTCTTCGGCAAATGCGAGCCAGGCTTTAAGCATGGTTTTCATATGTTGGAAAAATCCCAGACGATTGGCGATTTCGCTATTTCCCGAATCCCCGATTTGTCTAATTTTCCGACACGTGAAAATGAGGTTCTTGCACAACCCCGACCATCAAGAAAATCTGGGACACGTCAGAAAAATAGAAAACGTTCCTGATCAGTCTCTTCCTGTCCCAGACGATCGGGAACTTCCGCAATGTCGTGTTTTCATAAGTCGGGAACGTCTGAGACAGTTTCGAAACAACAAAATTGCCTATTGTTTGGGATTTTTTTGACATACGAAAACCAGGCTTCTCTGTCTCTGAACTAAGTAACTGATAGACTGTGTTAAGGAGCAGTCAGAGAATCGAATTGCTACCGCTTTACAACGTCCATTGGACGTTAAGAGGGGGGACGGGGGTCGGGGAGGTTTCCAGTGGACGTTAAGAAAAAAAACGCTTAAAATGAAAAAGTGCAGTGAAAAAGAGTGAGTGATTAGGCTAAGGCATATAGAGTGTAATTCATTACACTTTTAGTTAATGGCATAAAATGTTCCAGGCAAGTTACCGCGCGGATCACGTAACTAACTGTTTTCAGTGTTTGTTGCAGTGTGTCCGTACCCTACATAATTCATTCATGACCATGACCATAACACTGACGCGAACTTGCCAACAATGTTACAAGTAAGCTCGTAGTGCTGAACAAAAAACAATGGTGGACATTAAAGAAGGGTAGGGGAGGGGGGGAGGGGAATGATAAGTGCTATAGGCGTAAGTAAGTGGTATAGCAAATCAATTTTCTGATGGCCCCGAAGTTGTCATGTTGCATAGTGGAGGAATTCTCAAATTATTTTCAGTTTCATCTGGCTGTGTGTATTGGAAATAGCTAATATAAGGACTATAAAAACAGGTTTGGAGATCTCCTGTATTGCAGCTTTAAAGAAAAGAGAGACAAAAAACGAAAGAGAATCTCCATCAGAATTAAGAGTCTGTCTTAAGCTTTACATCACTCAAGTAAATTAACTCTCAAACATAAGTCTAATTCAGAGTAAATTCAGAAGTCTTGAGAGTCATCGTTATGCTTTTCTTTTTAACTGTTCGAATTTGAAATGACATGAGTAAAAATATGTAATAAAATGTCTTAAAAGAAAATGAATTTAGTTCGATCTACATGTACATCAAAACTTGAGCCCCATTTACACTGGAATGACTTTGTCAAGTCTAAACCATCTTAATCTACATATTAAAATGAACAAAAATTTGTGTTCTTTTTTAATTTCGCCAGCTTCCCTCGATTGTCACCGCACGAAAGGTTACGTGAATGAATCACGTGCACGGCATGTACTTTGACCCATGAAAGACAACACCACCAGCTAGGTCTTTGTTCTTTTTGGTACTTTTGGCGGTGTACTTTCTTTACAACTATTTCACTGAATATATTAAACAATTGAGAACACAACGTGATAACAAAGAAGAGATCGTATTTACGTCAATCCTATTCAATAGATCAACTATTAAAATAGACAACTTCAGTTGATCTATTGAATACTTTTGACGTCATCATGGTTAGTTGTGGATTAATTTTAGGTCAAAATTTGTCAGACGTGCACGAATCTTTTGTATTTGGAAACGGAAGACAGCAATTGTCTATAACAAACAACAAGTAATAAATAGAACGAATTAGATTTCACAGTGCTTTTCGAACCACAGAGATCAGTTTGTGTCAGGAGTTAGTAGTGACCCACGTCTACTGTGTTTCCACAGAATACAATACCACCAACAATTCAACTGGTTTACTCCCTCACATCAACTATATAGATACGTGCGGCGTCAAAGGGTTGGGTTTTTTTGACCGTTTTGGTCAGGGTAAAAGTTTTAATGTTTTGGTCTAAAACTGTGTATCATCTTTGCATGAAACTGTGGGGCTATGCCGTGTGGCATACTCAGTTTTAGAGGGTTGATTGAAAATGTTAGCGTCAGGTCTGAAATTGGGTGGAGAAATTCTCACGATTTGGCCTGCGCGCCGTGCTGCCTGTGCATCCCACCAAAATATAATACCTGACGAATACATACCCGGGCATAAACTAAACCTGAATAAAGCATGATCACAATTATACGAGATCCCTTTTACCAGATTTTCGCAGGAGTAGTATCACTTTTGAATTAGGTACTTGTCCGAAAGTCTTTTCAAAATTTGTGTGGTCCAACACGTTGTGAAAGATTGTGTAAAGTACTCTGACATGTTTGATTGCTATCTGCGTTACTTGCATTGTTATCAGCTTTTGTTCTTTTCTAATCTCAATACAGGTGTAAACAAATCCTTTGATTGGCCAAGGACCAGACTGTGAAGGTTCTTTAACACAAAACCTGGCTTAGTGATCTGCACGGACCAAAACGGTTTGACACTATAGTCAAACTGCACGTCTACCGATCTTCAACATGGGTTTGCAATCGAAGATAGAAGACACAATTGCTGTGTTTTATGGTATGACCTGTTTTTCAATTCTATATAGAAACCTCGCTACTGTAGAAAGGTAGAGAAGTCTTGTAGACTATTTACGTGAGTTGCGCAAGCGTCCGTTGGAATACAAACAAGCACAATTTGTTTAAAGGAACCAGATAATTTTCGCCGAGGCTGGTTGTTTTTATACTTCTGCTGTCAGTTCCAAACTGTCGTTATTTTTATACATAAATTGACTGCTCTGTATAGCTTAAAATTTGGATTTTCAGGGATCTGAATAAGAGCTGAGATTGAGCAAATCAGAGTCTCAGTGTTCTCGTAAAGTTTGTTCTTATTCTTAAAAAAAAAGTGTGTAATGCTTCGTCTGTCATACCTGTTTATTAAAGAATATGCTTAATTTGCAAATCTTTTACTTCAATTCACCAAAACTTAAGAAAACACCTCTGATTGCTATAAGAAGTTTTAGAAGTGCAAACTATTGGGACAGGATAAGGCCTTGGATTGAAAACTATGAATATTTCAGATTATTATAATCTTTTAAGCAGTTAACTAACAATTGTTGCTTAATAGTGAGTTTGGTTAAAAATCGTCAGAGGATTAAGGATTTTACACACTCCGAAATTCCAACGCTGAACAGCAACTGTGTTTCTGCAGTAAAGCATAAAATTTGATCTCAGCAACATTATGTTTCTTCGGTCATGGTTTTTTTAATCCAGTAATTTGGGTCAGTATATTATTGCGTTCTAGAGTCTTCCGTCAAATTCTGGCCATAAAGGATTCATTCTCAGACTACTTTGCATCAAATCAACACGACAACAGTATTGCATGCACGATTTATTTTGTTTTTGTACTGAATATAGGATCAAAAGTGCTTGATACGAAGACATATGATTTGATGCTGTGATGTGCTATACTAGCTGTAATGATTTAGTGAAACCAAAGGATATTTTTAAAACAAACTCTGTTCACTTGCTGGGGACAAGAATTCCAAACCCATTTTATAACACTGCACACGCTTCTTATGCATTTTAAACTTTCATATTCATAATGAACCAGGATTTCTTTGCAATCCAATGCAAAATTCAAAAACATTAAGTATTTTATGATTTAGTGAAATGTAATAAAAGTTATTAAAAGTAAGCTTGATTATAGTGTTTTCACATCGCCTGATATACCGAAATCGCAAACTACTTGTAACTAACTTGCGCAACATGACACTGAATTCAAATAAATTGTATTTCACTTGAAATCTTAACAAACTTAGTTAAACTTGGTAAGTTTAACTGATTACAAATTAAAATATACGAGTTGTTTCATTAATATTAATGACGAGTTTTCCCACACATGATATGTCACATACAGTGTTTTATACTCTTGGATTGAACCGGCTCGGACTGGGCTCAGGTAAACAGCCCAGTAGCCCAACACGGGCAGCCGGTTGCATGCAAGCAGAACAAGAAATTTTACAAGCAGATTTTGAACATAAGCGCAGAAACCATTGAGCATACTCAACAAAAAAACTGCAGTGAACAAAGAAAAAAGAAATTTTAACCTCCATTATTTAGTGTCTTAAGCGCTCTGTACGACTTGTTCAAGTTCGTTCTTGTGTTATCATAACCGTTAAACTTGGATCAGAAATCCGAAACTTTGTTTGATATCACTTCCTATTGTAGTTACTTGATTTAAGGGAGTCCAAAAAAGAGAACGAAAACGACCTTATCCAGTAATTAAACCAGAGATAGTAAAGTTAAGATAACACTAAGTACAATAGACATATCCGAGCAGAATGAAGAGCAGAATTCCATGTAAAACTGGGTAACATTTAAGAGGGGTTGCTACTAAAAAGTTATTTAACTCCAAAATTAAGCTCTGTTGAAAATGCACGGGTAAAAAAGTTAAAAAACAACGAAGCTAAGACTGGCTGCTTAAAATTCTATAAATGTTCGGTACGTGGGTCAAATATTTTAACGTGTTCCAGATCAAACTAATATTGCGTTCATTTGTGCTTGATGTTGTACCATGACGGCATGGGGTAATTTTTCATCATTAAAGACTGCTCTCTTGTGTTCGTTGCAGCACGTCTCATCTAGCCGATATATAGGCTTTTATTCGCGAACTCAGTTCTAACAAGTTATATCTCAGTAAAACGAACATGTCCATGTCTGGAACATTTATATAAGTTATACAATCGCTTCTGGCTTCCTTTTTCTTCGCGTGTAACAGTCCCAATGTTACACTTATAGTACTTTTAACAAAACACTTTATGTAAAGTTTTTTAGCCAGCGTCCAACCACTTTCAAACCAGTTTTCTAAAGGATCATTAGTTATAACACACTATTTTGAGCATGTTCAGTATAATGTGCACAAAATTGTACAAGGAAGTATCCGCCACAAAAGATAAATACAAACCAAGCATTTTCAATTCAAACAATCATGTAGTACGCTATTGAGTTTCTGAACGTGTATATAAAGGTGTGCCGGAAAGAATGAATAGCAGTATATGATCAGTTTTGATTCTGCAAAAGTTTGTCACAGTCCAGTTGTAATGATAATAAGTGAGACATAGCTTACTTCAACTTCAAATATTGTTACTTGCTGCACAGCAGCGAGTCACTTGCAGTAGAGATTGCTAAATACTAAAAAAAAACTTTCTGTAAAGCGTACCCACCTCCATACCTTAGACCGTTGAACTGAAGGACTAAAGAGTGATTTCGACACCTTCGGCTATTAAACTGGCACACATGGTACGCGATTCTAATTTCTACGTCTTTAGAATTGAGTTGCAAAAAGCCTCTTTAATCATGGACCCTGGCAGAATTCATTCTTGCCAATCCAACTCCAAAAGTTGTCTCCAGTCACAAAAATCTCAAAAAATTAGAAAGATTTAGAATACTCAATTCTCCGGAATTCTTCGACATATTGAGATAAAATTTTCAGTGGGTACTAATCCACCATACCGAAAAAGATGGCGTCTGTGCATTTGACCACAATGCCTCGCGAACCTAACTCAGCGAATAGACACAGACCATTGTTTTGGGAAACTTTTCCATGCTCTAACAGCATTGTGTATGCTTTGAAGTTTTTACACCTTTTCTTAGCGTTTTTATAAGCGTTTTTAGGTTTTTCGTGCACCAGTTGTTATGGAAGGTACAAGTCGCCATCTTTTTCGGTATGGTCAATTGTGTCATTTTACCAAATTACGATTCATTTTGATTTGAATCAAATGTCAACAATGACGTCGCTAGAATTGAACGTCGTCCCCAGGCCTCTTCAGGACAGCCGAAAGGATCAATTGCTACTTATAAACCAACTTAGTCTGACAATCGCCCGGGCAATATCAAATCAAATAAAAAGACGTCATCAGATCACCCGGCAACTGACTCAGTCTGACAATTGCCCTATTAACTCTCTATGATGTCACATTGAAGCTCAGCCAAATTTACTGGTGCTTATAAGAAAAGTGTAGGTCAAATGCTTTGATCACTCAAAGACATTTGTGTCCTATAAAACTTAATTTGTTTTCAATTTTTTTTTGTTTCCCTATTTAGTTTGGATTACACTTTAAAAGAAATTGCAAAATGAAATACTCTAAGTTAATACTGAAACAAAACTTAAAGTGAGGTTTTAAAGTGACAATTGAAATGAAAACCAGACAACACCATATTCATTATGAGTTCCCTACTCCAAACTGTTTCACAAGACACTGTTAGTCTTGTGCCAAAACGAAAAACACGATTCTACTGTGTACTAGAAATCTATGACAAAGAAACTATTCATTTGAAAACAGCTTCTGATTTCAAATGCATACTGGCAGCACCAAACTTTGCCGTTTCGTAAGATCATATTAATGGTATTAGTAATGGAGGTCATTCAAGACAGACGACTATTGAATCTGAAAACTGTTACAATCAGTACTCCACAATTCTCAACCTGAAATTTGTTTAGAGAAAACTTTGAGTTCATCGATTAAATTCGTACGGTTGTAAGCAGGGTTTTAAAACCAAACAAAACGAATGAACTGCGACTGAAAATGGTCAAAAAAACCTCAAAAGCAAAATAGTTTTTGTACAACTGGGGAAGTGATTCAGAACGCAGTTTATATTACTTTATTGACTTTCAGAGTATTCCAGAAGTCTCGAGATTTTTATCACATCATTTTATAAAATTTCAGTTAAATTGGAAAATGGGTTCAATAACTTGACCGGAGATAACGCAGTGACGTAGCAGGAAGCACAACGTGCAGAAAAACCTGTTTGTATTCTGTTGTCAGAAGGACCCAAAAACAAAAGGAGAGTCACTCTGCATGTAGGTGAAAAGTCAACTGCTGGAGTTAGCGTAGGAGATGCGTGGTACTACGGGATTATACATATTGGCTTTGGTGACGAGCACAGAAGCACGAACACCAAGTCTTGTGTAAACTATAAAAATCCTACAATCAATCGTTCTTACTGAACAGCTTTTGTTCAACTGTTCACAAAGTTTTAACAGCAGTTGGGTTAGTAGAGGGACTCGCTCAGTACTAAACTGATAACTGACGCACAAAGATCACTTTCTCTTGTCTAAAAGATCACAATTAGGTATGTCAATACAAAGTCGTGTTGCAGGTGTCTGCATTAGCATTAGTGAAAAAAGCTGATTTATTTTCTTTATTGCTGTTGTTTGTGAATCAGGAGTCGCCGTTTTTCTAATAAAACCCTTGCAAAACAGAACGTATAGAGCTAGCTGATGAAATTCATTTTTTAAAAAAAAAAAATTCAGCTAGCAGAAATATTAAGGCTTTCTTTGTTTCTTTACCAGGAGTAAAGACAAAATATTTCACAAAGTTTGTAGCAAAATAATCATCGCAAGACTAGCATCGGGTTTTCGTTCTCAGTTGTTATCTTTATAGTTTAAAAAACAAGTGCGACAATGAACGTTTATGCAGCTCAATGTCTAGGTAGTGACGTACAATTACATTATATTCATCTTTATTTTTTATATTCTTTAGTCTTCTTCAAAAAAAGTTATTCACCTTTATTTTGGCTATTTCTTTTTTATATTTTCCTTGGATTTCTCCAAGGAAAGTTATGCCTGTGTTCAAACTCTTTTTTTAGAGCACGATGAAAGATGGTTGCCTCCATCACCACCCCCTCCCCCTCCCCCACCATCTTGTTCGCGAATCCGCGATTATAATTGCGTCACGTCTCACGGTTCAATGATTGGCATGTGTCCTTTGGATCCAAAACATTCAACGAAAGCAACGACGACATCAGGAAATCTCTCATTTCTTCGAGTTAAAAGCTTAGAGGGAAATGCCTGATCGTAGCTGAAAACTAAGGTAACATTTTCTATCGATTGTTTTGACAAGAAAATACCAGTTACCATATTGTTTGTATAATTTCCTTTTGATCCATGAAACGACGTTCAGATCTTGAACGTAACCAACTGGCATGTTTCCCAGTCGTTCAAACAAGCAGCAGCAATTTTCTTTAGAATCTTTTTACAAAATTGATTCACAGCTGATAAGTTGATACACTTGACAGAAAAGATATTTATCTGTAGGGAAGGAAGGAAGTACGGGACGCGGTGTACAGTAAGATGTGTAAATACAACCATCAAAAGATAATAGTGGCAGCGAATGAAACAATCCGTCTTTTTACGAGTTTATTAGTTATAAAACCTGTATAGCATACCCTGATGGTGTTTCTTTTGTTCACTGTCTCATTTACTATTTGAACAAAGATACGGAGACTTGAAAGAAATTGAGATATACGAAGCAAATTACGAAAACTTCAGTGTTCAGTTCGTAATTAAATGGCCGAAAGTTGTCAGCTGTCGTTTGGCAACACAATATTTAGGATACTATCTATTGCTACAAGCACGCGATATTATCGAGTAAAAACTAAAAAAATACATGGAAAGATGAAAACAAGAGCTACGTTTATTAATGGTCGTCTATATTAGTCGAAATTAAATACTTGCAGGCGGACTTTGTCTGTCTCGTACCAGTAAGTTGTACGTCTGTTATTCCTGACAGCATGCATAACGCAACATCAACATAGTCATGTACAAAAGTTTTGAAGACACGCATGTATTTTTGAGCACAAAACGTATCGCAATTTTCAATGGCAATTATCTACAAAATAGTTACAGTGTTTTGTTGTACATGCAAATAGATTTAACATCTCGACCGAAACTTTTACTAAAAGAGCTTTTTTTCTTTCAATAACTGTATTAAATTAAAGCAGCCATCAGCAATCGTCGACATTTTACAAGTGAGAAAATGTACTACAGTTTAATATGAAGATATTGTAAGTTTCTCATAAAATAAAGTATTTTGGTTCTGCTTTGATCACAAGTGTAGGAAACTACAGGTTTTTTCATCTTAAAATTACAAAAAAATGGAAAAGTGGCAGGAAGTTTGCATTGCAGTGCTAAGTTGATGAGAAAGCAGAATTATTTTTATTTGGCACAATCATGTACATTCTTGCTTCATCTACATAATATCAAGATTAGTTGCATCAACTAACAACTGGTTTGTAAAACTGGACACAGATACCAGAAAACTTTGTGAAATTTTGTAAACAGGAACTTCTATGTCCTATTTTAAGGCAATATGTTGCTTGGAGCTGAGGGTCCCTTTAAAAATTTGGCTCACCTAGATTAAATTTAACCCATTTTTTAACAGCCAGGTCCAAATAATTTAACTAAGTTATATAAATGAAAAAGAATCATAATTGCCCTGTTTAAGTGGAACTTGTAATGTCAAAATGTGCTCCCAACTTATAAATGCATGTTCTCTTTTTTGGAAGGAATTAAGAGGAGTGGGAGGTTCATAGATGAGAGGCGTACTTGATACTTGGGACTTGATAGAGCTTTTACGGCACTGCACTCAATCAGAGAGCAGATACACAGAGGTGTTTAATAAGCCAAAATACTTTTTATGTTTCCTTCATCGCAGACATCCCCAGAAACCAGTTGTGCATTGATTATTTTATAGAAATGCACAACATAAGTATTATTATTAACCAATTGTGTTCAGAAACAAGTTTGACTTTTACCTTTTCAAAACTATAGAGGCTTTGAAATTTATTCATATTTCTCAATTTTTGAATTTTGCAAAAGGATTGCAATTAAGTTAAGCTCTGCCAGTCCTACAGTCACTAAATTTCCTCCCTGGTGTACCCAGACAAGAGGCTGCAGGATCTGCATTAAATATTATTTAAATTGAGTGTTTTCTCCTTTGTTGTGCAGTCACTATAGAACCAGCAAGGTTTCTTGCTAGTCTGGTGAGACTGACATCCATCTTGATGGCACCAACTGTTACATGTGAAGTGACTCCAGCAGGTAAAGGAACAAAGTCAACAAAAGTTTTGGCAAATGGTTTTGTCCACTGCAAGATCTGTTTGAGTGACTGCCCACAGAAAAAGACGCACAAGTTGTATGACTGTGGATGCATATTTTGCAAAGAGGTTTGTCAATAAATTTAAGTTGATGAAAACTCAATATTTTAATATGTATTTATAAAATTTAATGACTGTTTTTACCCAAGTACAAGACTGTTAAGTATAATTTACGGCTCTTCCTTCAAGATTTAATGAGATTATTAATAATTAATTAAATAAATAAATGCAATACTGGCAGAAGATGTATTTAATGAAATATGTGACAAAGACCACGAACTTCTACTCTGTACTTCTAATCAATAGAAATCAAGTTCTGTGTTGGCTTAGGTTTAGAAGTAACACAAGGTTTAAGCACCATCCATTTGGTAACTTTTTTTGAAAAATTGCAAAAGGAAATATTACTAACTCAAAAAGCCAAATCAAAAAATACTAGTCCCATTGTTCCAGGCTAATTTTCTCATCAACCCTAGAATTGTTTCCCAAAAGTTGAACTGTAGGTCTCTTTTTCATTGGGAGCATCTTTGAATCTTTCTGTAGAGATAAAAACTTCAATCCAGTTTTTATAAAAATATAGGGTAAAAAACTTTTGCCAGTCTAACTGTGAAAATGTGATTGATTTCAATACAAGTCTGTTGCCAGTCCTGTTGCTTTAAGTCTTTTCCCAGGCATTTTATAACTTTCAAACCCTGTCCACATGGAAAAACCAGAGTTGTCTAGTAGGTTTGCTACAATAGAAATGTTTCAAAAAAATAAAGACTATAACTACCTACCTGGTACCCTGATTTTTCAACAGTGTAGCGAGACCCACCCACATTTTTATATTTTGCCTTACTAAAAGTCAAATGGTAATTAATTGTGAAAGTTCTAATGATGATATTGTTTGTGTTTAATAACTGACCTGTTTTACTGTACATCTGCAGTGTCTGCGGCAATACCTGTCAATATCCATTAAAGAGGGGAATGTGTTAACCATAGCATGCCCTGACTCGGCCTGTAACAAACATGGTGAAGTTTCAAAGCAAGAGGTTTGTGAATAATTATTAAATAAATTTAACTTTGTTGTTGTTTAATTAGATTAAAGATGAGACTGCCTTTTGTACTATCAGGCAAACAAAGTTAATGCATTTTTCTTCCTTCACTCAGATTGAGAAACTTGTAAACCATTCTACATATGAGAAGTACAAGAGACTACGGAAAAGGAAAGGTAAAATTAAAACTGTTGTACATTGAAAATGTAACAGTGAAAACAAAACTATATTTAGTCTGTAATAGTTTGGACTATTTTAAAGATTGTTATAAAAATTATGTAAAATTAGATTATTTAAGGTAACTAAGTTGCTTGTCTGAATGATTCTTAACTTAATTTAAGTTACTTTATAATTAACTGATCCTGAAAAACATGGTAGAGATTGCTACAGTTACATGATTGTATAATAATTTGTAGGTAATTTAAATTATTACAGGGTTCACATGATCATGAAAAGTCATGGAATTTTAAAAATCATTTTCCAGGCCTGGAAAAGTCATGGAATTTGGGAAAAATTGCCAGGGTCATGGAAAAATCATGGAATTTTAATATATTTATCCAACTGTTTGTGGTTACATAAAACTCTCAAATATCTTTCTTGTAATTGAGCGAACATTTGCTGAAAAGACTCTTGCTACACATTTTGTTGCAGTGCATTCCTCGAGTTTTCAACATTTTTGGGTCATGGAATATGACATTGGGTCATGGAATTTCATTCATTTTGAGTGTGAACCCAGTATTATTTTTTTGTGTGCCAAAAATTTGAAATTGTTATCATTTCAGAGGTTGCAGTGGATCAGACCAAAACATTCTGTCCCATCCCAGGATGTGAAGGAATTTGTGATGGAATTCCAGGTGTTGCACAACCTGTCAACTGTTCAGAGGTCAGCACTAAATTGGGTTTTCCAGATTTTTACTGTCTGATTGCAAAACCAAAATATTCCCTTCAATTAATATTTGAATTATGTTATTTTTCTAGTGTGGATACACTTTTTGTTTTGTGTGCAAAGAAAGACACCATCCTGAAATTTCTTGCAAGGAGCACAGACAGCTGATTTCCGACTCTACATCTGGTGTCAAGTGAGTTACAAGTGCTGTAAGAAAAAAAATAATCAGGCTCACCTTTATTAAACAAAAAAATGTCTTAAATGTCATGTAGGAAAAAAGTTGCTAACTATTAGGTGCAAGGAAATAGTGTCCTCTAGATAATAGTGCTGATATTGGGGGGGGGGGGCATTTGATCACCAAATAGGAACCTACTGTGGTGGGACATTTGAAAACCCTTTGTGGCCCAAGGGTGGGGAATTTTAACTATCAAAGCTTCAAAAATACAACACAAAATAAAGCTTGGGGTATTGTCCAGAAGGGAAATGTTGAAGTTCCTATTTGATTGATACATATTAAGTTAATGTTGTTTATTTATTTATTTGTTTATGTGATGCAGGTTTGTAGATATCCTCGATGGTGATATAAAGGAATGCCCCATATGTCAAGTGTTGATCCAAAGAGATGCAGGTTGTGCACAGATGATGTGTGGCAATTGTAAACACATCTTTTGTTGGCATTGTCGCAAGTCTCTTGATGTAAGTACTTAGTTACAACACAATAAAATCTAACATTAACCCCCCCCCTACTATGTATAAACCCATCTAACTGCTAACAAAAATAATATTCTGGTTACACTGTAAGCCCCCCCCACTCTGTATAAACCCATCTACTTGCTAAAAATAACATTCTGGTTACACTGTAAGCCTCCCACCCACCCATTCCCCTAGATATAGGCCCCCTATATACAAGCCCTTCTAATATATTCCAGTTATAAGACATTGCTCCTTTCTGATTAATGTTCCTGTTTCTTGGATCATTGCAGAGCAGGCGTAGTTCAGTTGGTTAGTGTGCGGCCTTCAGAGCTGGAGGTCCCCAGTTCTATTCTCGGTGACTCCAGCGTCTGCTTCGACTTTCCTCTGATCTGTGTAGCTTTAGCTTTAAATACCCGTAAAACAGAGCACTGACAGAGGGAGGGGGTAAAGCGTGCACTGTCGGCTTCCATTGATACCAGCCCTAGGAGCTGATGGAACTTCTGACGTTAAATAAGGGCTACCTTTACCTTTACCTATCGCGTTTCAAGTGGATCTTGAAACAAAAATACCATTTTAAGCATGTTATGTCATAATTATGTTAGTGTTAATTCATTTCTCATATAACACCTGCTTGTTTTAAAACTCTTTTTTATATCACTTCTAGGCCCCTACAGATAAGTTTATAAGCCAATCTAACAATCCTTAACCCTTTATATGAGCCCAGAGCTTTTATGTGAGATTTTAGGAGATTTCCAGCTGTTCAAACTAGTACTCTAACTACCAACTTGGTCTAAATATTATTGTTAATATTAAATATCTCCAAGGTAATACTGTTTTTATTTAATACAGTATTAAAAAAGAATTATCTCAGAATTGTAATTTAACAGTTTAGTTTATTGAATAATTTATCATTTTAAATTTTTGTTCAAGTCTTGACTACTTGAGCAGTCAAGTCAAACCTCTCAAACCATTGGTACATAATTAATATTAGAAGAAAAGAATCACAATCTTTCTAATGACTACTCCACCTTATTTATATGGAAGTGGTATTTTCACACTCATTTCAGAGTGACATCATGCTGAGACACTATGATAAAGGCCCTTGTCGAGACAAGTTGGGACATTCAAGAGCATCGCTGTTCCTCCACAGAACCCAGGTGAATATTTTTTTATAAATTTTAGTACCACAAGAAATTAGCACATTGTGTATGTAACATGTGTTAAAATAACAAAAATTCTCTTTTTCTACATTGCAGAAAGGCCTCATAAATAGTTTAAAAGAATTGTACAGTAATTTTATCTCAAAGATAAATTGTTTCTGATCAGTTTTAAATGACTAATTAATAGTTAGAACACCAACGAGTCAAAGCCGAGTTAACTTTCACTTATAGAAAACAATAACAAGTGTTCTAATCATAGTATAAATTACTTACTTTGTACATGTGGTTTATTGATAAAAATATTTGAATCTTTATTTTATTTAACTACCAGTACTTTAAAGTGGGTTTATGGAAGAGGTTAGGAGTTTGGTAAAATACTCAAGAATGTCTAGAATCTTCACTGTCTACTTCTTTTTACTCTTGAAAAGATGACACTGTCTGGTAACTTCATGATACTCACTTCACCCTACCACAGGAAAAATATAATTTAAAAAATCATTCTAAAATAGCCCTTTGGTTTATTTGATTTTAATTTAAAAAGTATTTAATTAATTTTATTTTTGCAGGTTGTTGCTGGGTTTGTGTTTTTTGGTGTGATGATCATTGTAGCATCACCATTCATTCTTCTGGTCTCCCCATGTCTGCTTCTGTCAAAGTGTTTTGTTGGCAAATCTTGAGAAAATCTCCCTTGTAGAAGTTCTCCTATATGAATTATAAACTTTGCTGACTGTTTCAGAATATAAATCAAACAAAACTGATGAAAAACAAAACCTTAAAAAATTACTAGTATTTGCTACTAAAGCAGATAGTGCATTCATCATAGTTATTTGATTTTGCAAGTTGTTAAGAAAATATATCTTAGTCAACAGACTGACATTTTCAATTTCATCAACTTAGTCAACAAAACAGGTCATTTTTATTAACCACAGGGTTCCTACTCCTATTTGAACATGAAATCCATCAAATTCAAGGACCTTGTGTGGCAATTTTTCCATATTTTGCTGTAATCATCAAACAGTGCCAGTTATTCTGCATCTTGTGTTAAATCATCGACCATCATTGTCTTCGCAAGCAAACATGTGCCACTTGAAAAATCCTGATCACAGATTGGTCAAAACTTGAATCCAATCAAAAATCCTGCAAGACACAAATTTACTTCAGGGATTGAGCTTGCTTATTTTCAGTTTGAGCATTTATCGGTTTTAAATCAAAGTTTTTAACAAATTATAATAATTTGCTGGTGCTGCATCTGGCAATTCAAGGATTTTCAAGGACTTTCAAGGCCTGGAATTTTTATTTTCAAATTCAAGGATTTTCAAGGACCATGGGATCCCTGTAAAAATTATTTGATTGGATCACAGCTGCTGTAACCCATTACCCATTTCATTTCTTTAAAAATGAAAATATTAAATAGTTTAACTACCTTTGGCTGAACCAACCTTTCGAAATTTTCAACATTTGAGACTTGTTTCTCTGAAAGATTCCTGTATTAAGTAATTTACTTAAATTGTCCGAGCCAAAAACTAGATTTTCTTGTTGCAAAAGGTTGTCACTTTCTTCACATAATAGCTGTTCATATTAAACTGTTTACTAAGCAACTCAGCTCTTTAAGATTGACAGTAATATTAATAAAATGGATAAAAGGCTGGAAGGATGATAAAAAAAACAAACATTGAAACCCAAGCAATTTTTGAGATCAAGTCTGGGTTAAGTTTTAGCAGTTATACAGACATCCATTGACAGTAATTATAACCCAACTGAAGATATTTTATATATTATTATAAAATTCGTTGGACCTGTAGGCTAACATTGATAAGTATTACCATTGTTCAATATTTTAAATTTTCTTTAATAGCAAAATTTATATGAAATAAATGTTAAGCAACCATGTCGATTGTAATTCAAGTGTTTGACAATAAATGTTATTAGTCATGGTACTACAAGTAGTATATAATACTCTTATGTGTACAGATTAAGTTACCAGTCAGCTATTATTTGTTTATACTAATACCTGAGAAATTTCTGCAACAGCATCTGCTTATTTTATCTCACGCATTTGAATGGGTTTGTAATTTTTACATGTGGGTATTTCAAAATTATGCTGAAATACCACTGCTCTCAACCAGTCAGACTGCAGAAATTTCTGAGGTAATGGTATAACAACAAATAATATTAATGAATACTTCAGTTTGTGTTGTTGGCAATAATTTGAAATTTTGTTGAAAGAAGTCCCCTATTTTTAATTGTAATAAACTGTTTCAACTTCATTTTGCTGTGTATTGATTTCCTCGTAACCTGTTGATATCTGCAGCCCTTTGTGTTTGCATGGTATGGCTGGGAAGGGCAGAAAGTGCCTGCTCTATTATGTTTATTTTGCAAAGGAATGCAGATGATAAACAAATCTTGTGGCAATCAAACTGAAAAGAGTTCATTTCAGATCTAAACAGCTCAAAGTTAAAACCCAAATCAGAATCTTTAAAAGTAATGTCTTAAGTGTGCTACTGTATGGAAGTGGATTCTGGAAGATAACAAAAGATATATGAAAGAAATTAGACTCGTTCCACACAAAGTGCCTTCGATGCACAAAGATAATTTTCTGGTCTGAGAAAGTGAGAAACCAAGACCTGCTCTCAACGTGCAATATGGAACCAGTCTCATGATAGTCTGTGTGAAAATAAGATGATGGAAATGGCTGGGGCATGTACTGAGGATGCCAAATAACCAATTGGCCAGAGTGGCACTAAGGTGGACCCCACAGGGGAAGTGAAGTAGGGGCAGGCCCAAAACAACTTGGCAGAGATCTGTTGAAGCAGAGCTAAAGGAAGCAGGAATGAGTTGGGAAGTGGTAAGCACAATGGCGAAAGACCAGCGGAATTGGAGGACCCTTGTGAAGGCGGCATGTGCCACCTAGGCACAAAATAATGGGTTCCAAGAGAGAGTTCATTTTGCTCTGAAATGATATGCATGATCTGAAAATCAAACAAATGCATGTCACAAGTATGATTTCAGACCAAAACTGCAAGATTAATTATACCCATTTTGTATAAACAAAAGATGTTTTTTAATTAAGGTTTGAAATACTGAGAAACAGCAAGGACACATCAAACTTTCCATTGTTGTCACAGATTGTGCATCCTTTTTTGTTGTATGGCGATTGGCCGTTCAAAACAATGAGATTACAGACTTAAAACACAGTTATTACAGCTGAAATCCTGTTTTTGGGCACCAAATCAACAATGATTTCAAAATGGATAGAATTAACCATATCTCTGTAATTCATGTAGGTGACTTTTGATCAAGTTATCAACTCTCTTTTAGATATTCCCATTACCTCTTCATAACCCTCGGGAGAATTCAACTTTTCACACTTACTCTTTAACTCCATGACTCAAGAGTTTAAATCAGCCAAGGGAACAAGATTTATTTATACAAGTTAATTAATCTTAAAGTTTATTCTTCCATTTGTGGCCCACCAATTAATGGGATTTGGGGTGACTGGTCAAAAATCTTGTTGAAAGTTCTTTTTTCATTTTTTGTTTTAAAATTTAATTTTAAATATTGTTCACCACATAGGACATAAATTTTGTGGGAATTTTTTTTTGCAATTGAGCAAACTTTTGTGTCTGGAGGGAACAAGTTTTTGTGATTTGGGATAACCTAAATTTCCAGACGGGAACTTTTTTTGCAATTTGAACTGGAAATAATAGAAAATGGCCAAATTCTATAGATGCATTATCTTTCATATGGACAAAATGCCAATTAACACACTTCATGTATGTACAACCATCAAGTTTTGCTCTGTGCAGTACACTTAGGGTTGCCGCTTGTTTTCTACTCACCTTCAAGCTCCTATAATAACTAAAATCTTCCCAGAGGCTATGGTTCAGCATTAAAAAGTGGAAAATTGGAGTTTTGTTTTTATGGAGGTTATTTTTACAGAATATTTTTTTTTTTGCAGGAACTTTTTTTGCAAATGGCTGAAAAACCCACAAAAATAAACTCCTGCCAAAATACATGGTATAATGTAAAGTTATCACCATCTTGAAGATGATTGTTTTAAAACATTTACCAACAATTTTATCACAATTTTTTAAAAAAAATGTTTTCTCAAGCATATTATTTTAACACCAGTATTTGAAACATGTACGTATGCAAAACAGTTTTGACTTGCTGTTATCAGTAACTTTATTTGTAAGTTGAGAATACACCATTTTGCTATTTAAAAAACCTTTAACCCTTTGAGTACTGACCACGGGGAGCCCTTATACCCTTGGGGACTGAGCCGCAGGAAGAAAAACCAGTGATCTGACCCAGCGAAGTTCAAAGCTTTATTTTGATACAAATAAGTACAACTTGGGTCATAAAGCAATGTTTGTTCAAGTGCACACACAAACAGTTTCACAACCATGCACATCGGACTTGTCCAATTGGTTGCCATGGCAACCAGTATTCGAGTATAAAGGCAATCATGATTTTTCAATTCAAATTCAGACAGTAAACAATTTACAAGCAGTGAAATTAGCTTTCAAAGCTGATCTTTAGTGAAAATTATCTGTTTACTAACTATTTTATCCAAACTGTTACTAACTTTTTTTTATCCAAACAGGACTTTTGTTATTTTACTGAATAAAGTTTGACAAAAATCCACTGATTGCATCTTGTGTTTTTTCTGTATGTAAGTCTTCTGTTTACAGTAAAATCAAAACCACTAGACTGCAAATGCCTATAAACAATTGGCAGCACAATGGACATTTGCAATGTATGTTCTTTCTCTAGCCAGACCCTGACAAAACTCTTGCGCCTCGAATACGCCAAGGTTCAGCCTTGATATGCCAGTCTTTCCAACATTGCCGTTCTGGGTCATGCTCCTCCAGACACAATGGCACACCACACTCGCTACAGAACCAGACTGTTCTGTGTCGCTTCCACATCTGCTCACCAAACTTTGAGTTTTTCATGGAACACAGCTTGCAACTCGTTTGAACTCTTTGCTGCTTTGAGTTTGGGTTCGGTTTTACTCTACGAGGAAAGTGGCTGCCGACATTTGCTAGGCGATGATCATCTAGGCATGTCACGCTTCGTCTGGGCTTGACATTGGATGGCTCCCCACACAGCTGCTTCACAAGGTTGTCTCGAAAAGACAGATACCTGATGCTGATGTTCTTGATTTGGTTGAAATAGATAAAGGCATTATTACAGCTCATCTCTATGATCTGAAAAAACATCCGGCGTGGCCATTTGTAGCTTTTACGGCTGCAGGTATACGTTTGAATGCGCTGATCTGCCCTGTCAACTCCCCCCATAAATTGTTGGTAGTCCCTGACAAGTTTTGGGCATGGAACTGCAATCTGCTCTCCATCCCTGTTACGACGGTTACAGGCCACATCTCCTCCCGGTTGATGGATGGTAGAGAGGAAATGCACGATCTTCTTGTCCTTCCATGCCATAGCCAGAAGCTTTCCACATACTAGAGACTTGCTGTTGCCACGGTTTCCAATATCAGAGGGCTTCAGTTTCTTCAGTTGTTCAGGATATCCGACACTGTTTATTCTCACAGTCCCACAGCCATGAATCTTGAAATCTCTGTGCAGCTCATATAGCAATGCAGCACTGGTATAGAAATTATCCATATATAAATGATAGCCCTTGTTCTTCAGATGGTCCACCATGTATTTGACAACCCGGGCAGTCTTCGTGTCAGCACCAGTCATTCCCCTTATCCCACTTACATCATCCAAAACATCTTCCTTTCCAGCATAAAGGCGAAACTTGTTGACATATCCTGTCCTTGCCTCACAAACAGACCACAATTTCAGTCCAGTTTTTATTGGCTTTGCTGGCATCCTCTGCTTGATTTTAATCCGTGCTTTGCACTTCACCATCATCTCATCGATTGTAAGTTCACGATCCGGAACATAAACAGAATCGAAACGATCACAAATCATGTTTACAAGTTTTACAATTTTGTAAGTTTTCCTTCGAGTATCATTCCTATCTGGAACCGGTCCGGTCACATCGTGAAAATGCAGGTTGCTCAAAATGGCTAAAAAACGATCCCTAGACATTATTTCTGAAAATCCATCAGTTCGTGTAATACTTGCTGTAAAGTCCCAGTATCGTTTGTAGTGTGGTTGTTTTACGGTTCCCATTGCAATCAGTAGGCCAACAAAAACGCGCATTTCGTTCGTGTCAGTGTCAAACCATTTCAAAGATTTGTTGGGATTGTCAGTTTGCTTTTTCGCAGCGCACGTGTTTGTCATGTTAACAAGAAAAGCAAAAATTTCTTCCGTAAAGTAAAGTTCAAACACTTCCTTCTCAAAAACATCGCCTTGCAATTCAAATTGCGGTCCTGTCGCTGATCCTGGTGTGAAATCATGTGAACGGCCGGTTGTTTCTCCAGAAGCCCATTGAAAATTCGGAATTCCAAACCCTTCGAACTCCTCCTCGCTATCCGTATCGCTGTCGCCAAAAATTCCACAAAATTCTTCTTCTCCGATCAGCTCGAGATCAATCACATCCTCATTGAGATCACCGTTTTGTATTTCCTCGCTTTCAGACGAATAAATATCCTCATCTAGAT
>JANSTQ010136123.1:0-13593 GCA_026167885.1 Bergia puertoricense
CTTTAGTAAGCTCATAGTTGTGAGAGTCTTTGGACCCTTTAGTAAGCTCATAGTTGTGAGAGTCCTTGGACCCTTTACAGCTGTCTGACGGATCCCCAATGGTTTTAGGGGGCCGTATATTTAATATCTTATACTTAATCATCGCCAATTGTCTTAAAGTATAGACTAGTACCGGCAATGGTGGTCAGCAAACTAATGTATTGTACAAATAGAAATAAATATTATCGACCAAGTCGATAAACATTTATTTCGTAAGAGCCATATCTCCTTATTTCGATGGACCCGAGAAAATGTAGTACGTCTGTTAGGACGCTTGAGGGTACTTTCTGGTTTCAGAGATGTAATGGAAGCGCTGAAATACGTACCTTGAGTGATTTCTGTAAGAACACTTTTATTTTTGTGGAAATTTGTCATATGTTTATCTCTCTTGACGGTGTCACTGACTACTGAACCTTTCCAAGAATGGCCCTCACCACCTTTGACCTGGGGGAAAGAACAGAAATAATAATAATAGTAACGATGGTGATAATAATAATGATAATGATAGTGGCAATGATAATAAATACAATGAAAATATAAGCAATAATAATAATAATAAATATAGTGATAATAATAATATTAACAACAATAGTTTATTAGTCTTTGTCCTTGTAGCCTTACAGTTCTACAAAACTGGCGTCTTGACTAAGATATTGACTAAGAATGCACACCGTAATAAGAATGTTAGACTCTGCTAAGATCTACTGTCAGTCAAACACGCTAACCACTCGACCACTGCATTTCCAACGAAAGGAGTTATTGGTTATAAAAAAAGGAAGGAAGTGTGCCCTTGACAGTAACATTTCTACGTTGGAAAGCTTCAATTAAAAATAAATCAAAATATTTATTTGAGCATTTCAATTCTGAAACTTCCATTATACTGTATTCCTTCATTCAAGTTGAACACCCATAAATCCTTCATTCGAATTGAACACCCACAAACCCTCCCGTTCTGGGTATAACATCAATGCACGAGAAACCTTATCTGTCTCATTTCTGTCAACATATACTGCCATTCTGGCATTCATGGACATTGCAGGTTTCTCTCACCTCACTTTTACCCTCTCTAAGACATCTATCAACACATAGATAGACCTATTTATTCCCATTTTTAATCGCATTCTTGCAGTTATTCTTGTTCTGCTAATAAATGCCACCCCTATCTTCACCTGTATCAACATCCTATCCTCGTCTAAACCCTAATAACACCTTCGTTCTCCTTTGTTTGAGTCAAAGTAAAATTTCCTAAATCATGAGCATAACAGTTATAGACCCTTCTGGTGCTTTTGAAATCCTGATGTTAGAACTCTGTAAATGCCAGAAAGAGCAGGTCAAAGTTGAGAATACCGGATATTTGGGGGCTTAATTTTACAAACTATGACAATGGTGAAGTTTTTAAAACAAAAAATATCCCCAAATTTTAAAAAAGAATATGAGGGATTTTACATGGGATCAATGTTGGAGGGGCATCATTGCCAGTCCAATGCAAAATTCCCATACATTCTCTGTTAAATTATCTGTTTTTAAAAACATCGTCAGCGCCACAGTTTTCAATATTAAATCTCCAACTTTTCAGTAGTTATTAGCTTTGACCGGCTGTTTCCAGGGGTGCGCGCAGCCTATAGACCTGCAGGCCCGGGCTTGCAAATTTTGTTGACACCAAAAAAGAAATTAAAGAGAAAACCTTTAACTAGAAAAAAATGCGAATAAAGTTTTATTAAAATCATTGTAAAAATTAAAAAGGTTAAACACCCCGTCAAAACCGGCATAAATAACGCATAACAAAGCTTTTAACATATTTTCTCTAAACGGGGCAATGATATTCACTTCTACATAGATTTAAAAACACTGGACGGTTTTTTTGCAGCTATAAATACTAGTATTGAACAGATGTTTGAAAACAGAAGTTGTCTTAAGCTCAAACTGCTTCAATTTCAATGTGTCTCGTTAAAAAAATCTTACCGATTTCATAATGTAAGGTTTTGAATAGCTTAGCAGTGCCAGATATTAAAACTACTCTCAGAGTGCTACGAAGTTCTATGTTTTAAAAATTTTCCCGGGGGAGCATGCCCCTGGACCTCCCTAGGAGCTCACACTTTCGGAGCTTGCTTTGGTTTCCCAGCTCAGGGCCTGCAAATATCCTCAATTCTGCGTACGCCCCTAGTTTCCATTCCTGGTATTTAATGAATACTCACATCAACTTTTAAATTGACTCAGAAAGCCTGAGAAAAACGTATTCTTATCCACATTCCTCTTCATTCTACTTATACTCGTACTCACTCGTCACTTCTAGGAATTTCTTATCATCATCTGCTTCCAACTACTTTTTCAATACCTACTTCCTTTGCTTATTCTTTTCCTCAGTAACAACAAATATTAATAGTTTCATACCTCTCTGTCTCGTGAAGTGATAACTTTAGTGCTGTCCTCATTTTGTGTAGGTTCGATGTTTCCTGGAGTCCGTGGTGGGAAGAGTTCTGGTGATAGCCCTGGTTGAACACCGGCACATACCACACCTCCATCGATATCGTTAACCTCGTCCAAACCAAACAACACTCTTGCTCCCGGTACCGCGAGTTCTGGACTAGAAATCCCAACTGCAGTTGCTCTTTCCAACGCAGGATACTTAAAGAGCGAACCTGGATGAGTGGAAACATTTTCCCTTATAGTGTCAACAAACTGCTCGTTCCTTGAAGCCGAATGGTGGGGACCTGGCCTATCGTAGGGAAACGATTTATCACTCCGAGGTTGCGATAAACGTCTTTGGATATCCAAGTCGCATTCCTTTTTGTTCTGACGTCCGTTCAACGCCATATTCCCCATACCAGTACGTGTATTGTCACCAAACGGGAAGTCACTGCGAGTTCCATCAATATCTCTTCTATCATCATCTAAAGTGGTGTTCTTACTCTTTGATGGCAAGTTCCGTCCCAGAAAAGGAGATAGAGTTTCTGAGTCCGCTTCAAAACTCATCTGAGTTTCGCCACCTTTGATTAACTCAGAGCAGAACGGCCACTGGCTTTTATCTTCTGTCTCCAAACCAGTCGTTTCTATCGAATTCTGCTCATCAAGTTTGATGTTACCCTCGCCTTCTTCCTTAGCCTCCATCGATCTGTCCAAAGGATTTTCAGATTGCAGAAGTGAACACTTCCTACCCAGCATGCTACTGTAACTAACATCCTTACACTGTTCGACACCCTTATCAGTTGACGCTTCTTCCTTCGGAGTTTCTACTTGACTTTGGTCAGTGATAAACGAATCAGGGGTTAAAATGGGGGACACTTGGTCGGTGTTGCAAACTTCCTGTTCATTTACTGAATCTATCTCTTGATCACGTCCTATGGAATACCCGAGTAGCTCTTCAGAGTGGCGTTTAAGACTTGCATCTGAGTTTCCAACTTTCCCTTTAATTTCTGTCTGGCATGTACTGTGAAACTTGTTTTTAAAACTTGATTTAATCCTAGAATCCCCATTATTCTCTTTCCTTACAGCTAAATCGTATATGTTGCAACTCTCCTCCTCTTGAAGCGATTGCCCACAATTTCGTTCCACCAACACTCCCGCTGGCGGTATTTTTCTCTTAGTGCAGAAGAGAGCTAACATCTGCCAGGTGCTTCTTTTCTCAGTAGGTAAAAAAGATGGGTTCGAAGATGCAGCGCTCTGAATTGTTTCAGGTTTTGGGCTCTTTCTACTACGATCGTGAGTGTATCGATGAGGAGTTGCTGCAGATGATGATACAACAGAGTTACAAGGTACTGTTTGGTCTGATAGCAGAGATTGAAGTGCTGCTCCTGATACGCCATACTTCTGTACGTTAGATAGAGAGGGCTCTTTATCCAAACCCAAATCTTCACTGCAGGATCCATGCTGCGAGTAAAGGTGAAGAAATTCGTTCTTTGTAAACCTCTTCTGTTTCATCGTCTTTGATTCGTCATCGACTTCTAAACGTTGCACTCTTTGCTAAAATGGACAAACAAAAGTCAGAACAATTCTTGTCATTGTAGCTCCAATCTTCAGTCAGCTAACGTTCCCTCAAAATGAAGTATTGGCTTTGTTTCTCTTACCAAAGTGAAACTGATGGTAATGTTAACCGTTTGGACACATTTCGTCTAAGAACATTTTCTTAAAATAGGGCAAATTCTGAATACTGTATGACATCCTCAAAAAATAAAAACGGCCATTTTTATGGAAGACAGTGAAAGGTTATCATTCACTTGTATTACAATTTAACAACCCAAAGAAAACCAGAAACAAAAATAGCTTATAAAGCCAATAAGGCATAAATACCATGAATGTACTAATAATTACCCCGCTCTGAAGCTTTCTCACTTTATGAGACAATAAAGTTTAAATGTATAGAAAGAGATGGTTATTTTGTAACTAAGGCTGTAACTAACACGGAAAGGCAACTAAAAAGTCAGGAAACCAGATCTATGTTAGGTTTATAGTAACGCAACATGTGCTGCTTGTTATATTGCCAACCTTCTTTTCAGGTTGCAGAAGCAGTTCTTGATCAGAATGTGGGAAGTGATTGCCTCTGACAAACCGCGGTGGCTTGAATCCCTGAAAACACAAGGTTCAACACAATAGCTGAGAGCGATTTTAGGTGCGAAGGTGAATTTTCTACAGACAGTTAACTCCTGGTAACTGGAACCTTCAAGGGAAACATAAACAGATTGGATTTATCGGGAGTTTGAAATATTAGGAGTGATTTAGCGAGAAAATGACTTGAGGGGAGAATGAATTTAGTTCGAGTTAGCGAAAGTTTCAGGTTAAAAAGAGTTCGCGTTATCGAGGGTTTGAGTTTCTGTGAGTCAGTCGTGCACTGTACCACGTTAAACACTGTTTAGATCTTTCCTCATTATGTAGTAAATAGCGTAAGTAAAACATCAAGATTTAAAAAAAGTGTCCATAAATCGAAAAAGCGTGGCACAGTGAATACTTACCAACGATTTGAGCCCGATGTGTTGATAATGTTTGGTTTAACGTGTCTTTTAAAATTGTTGAAAATTACAAAAAATTTATTGTGGGCGGCAAAAGAATGAGTGAATGAATGAATGAAGGAGGGAAGGAAGGAAGGAAGGAAGGAAGGAAGGAATGGATGAATGAATGAATGAATGAATGAATGAATGAATAAATAATTATATTGCATGTGTTACATGTATATGTGTACACGCGAATTACAATTTATAAACTATGGTAAGTCTTAATATAATATATAACAAGTACCGACAAATAAACTAAAATATCATTTAGGCTAGTTTAAAAAGACAGGTCTTTGAGGCAGTTTTGAAAGCAGGCAAAGAGTCGATCGTGCGAAGTGCAGGTGGCAGTTTGTTCCAGAGTTTAGGTGCGGCAGACTGGAAGGCTCTGCCACCAAGAGTGACAGAGGTCTTTTGGTCTTTGGTTTAAGAGGCTTCAGTAAGATAGCATCATTAGAGCGGAGTTCGTACTTTGGAGTTCATTCGGACGGACTATGAGAAAATCACTAGGTAGACTTGGGCACAGCTATGAAGACATTGTTAAAAACGTAAGAAGTATAATCTGGAAGTCGATGCGGTATTTGACAGGTAGCCAGCGAAGCCTGAAGGATGGGAGAAATCAGAGAGGCCATACAAATCGCTATAAATTCTGAAGTCTTTAAACACTCACTTCACCAAAATTTATAGACATAACAAGCCCACATTTTCAGTCAAGTTATGGACTTATATTATTTGGGACTTGAAGTTCAGTTTATGCTACATCATGGTTATGAGTCAAAACATGAACAAGGGTATCATCGGACACCCGCCTGCACTTCTTTAGTTACAGAAACACCTGGTACAATACAAATGTACATGTAAGCTTGTATTAAATACCTTGTAATAGGAAGTAAACGCTCCGTGAGCAAATTATAAAAATTTCGCATTAACTTCTACGGCCATTAATTTCGTGGAATGCTAATTTTGACAATGTTGATGTAGTGGAGCGATAACTTTATTGATCATTAATTTTTTGTCCAGAGTGTTACTTGTGACAACGTTAAGGTGGTGGAGCGTTAATTTTGGCAATGTTAACTTTATTTTAACAATAGTTTCCAAGTGTGCTAAATAGTAGTCTTCAATAATAGTGTTTTAGCAACGGTAGTTTAGTTTCTAGATGGCAAAGTCTACAAATGCACAGCTGATTATGACCATCATTTGTTTTTGTTACCTGTATTCCATTCTGTTGTTGTGTTTAAAAGTAAACACAACTTCTTTTTTGCCAAAATTCGCCATACTGGAACGCAAAAGAATGTGACAAACTCCAAGACAAAGCTCCATCAACTAGAAAAACGTTATATCCCGCTTTTCTCACGCTTTTCAAGTTGATGGAACTTTGTCTTAGAGTTTGTCACATTCTTTTGCGTTCCAATATGGCGAATTTTGTACCATGTGATCTCGAGCTGCAAAGGGCCTATTATCAACATTATAAATTAGTGAAACAACAATGTCCTGTACTAGGGTGAGCGAAGATTTACCTGTCTCTTCCTTTTATTAGACTGAAAAGGCTGGTGGGAATTACTGGGCTCTTTGACCGCAACATGGGACTTTTCTGAATTGTTTGTTGCTTGAAACGGAATATCTGGCTGTGCTTGTCTTTCTTCTTCAACAGTAATCAGATATCGGTCACTTTCCAACTCTTCACCACATGCAACCTTTTAAAAAGATACAAGTACAGTAAAAATTGAAACAAAACTGATTTCATCTGTAGCAACAAAAAAAACAATGACGTTGACAATAATAACAGTGACAACAACACTTTATAGCAACAGTAACAACTGTAACAAGAAACGACAATGAAGACAACAACAATGAAAACAACACTTACAGTAACAACAATAATAGCAAGAACAGCAGCAGCAAAGTAAAAAACAAGAACTGTGACAACAAAAACTACAAGAGTTGCAACAATGACAACAACAATGACAACAAAAATAAATTTACCACAAATCTTCCTGTAAAAATAAAATAAGTGCAATAAAATAATGTCAAATTTTCAACAAAATGTGATTTTTTTGTATTCGCTGCTAAGTACAAAGTTGGATTAGTTCACAGTTAGAATTTTGTTCTCAATTCTTTATTTAAAATTGAAAATGAGAGTTTTACCCTTAAATTTAGAGACTGATGACCCAATTCATAATCTTCAAATAAATTATTAGGTCACGGTAAGTTGTTACAGTAAATGAAAAAAATAAATATGAAAAGTTATAGAGAATAATACTTGGGGATTCAAGTTCTCAGAATGCTTTTAACTAATTTTGTTTACTTTCGGAAAATTTTCAGAAACTTTCAGAAACTGTTAAAAAGTTTTCAGAAAGTTTTAAGGAAAATCTTTTGAAATCGATATCCTTACTAGCGAGGATACACTGTAGTTTCGTACGAGCTTAATTTGTTCTTTGGGGCACCGGATTTAGTTTTGTATGATTTTTATTCTTTCTGGTCCCGGATGTAGTGTCATGTGAGTTTTATTCACGGGGTTCCCGGATGTAGTTTCGTATTCATGAGTTTTATTCACACAGATGTACGTGTAGTTTCGTACATGTATGTGGTGCACTTACAGTATAAGTAAAACATTTACCAAGTTAACAATTAGTTGGATGAGGTTAAGCAAAATGTTGAGAGAATTGTCAGTGGCGAACAATCACTTCCTTTTCAGAAAACTCTGGAAATCACACAATAACTTCACAGACTGCGCATGAGCATAACAATATCTGGAGTAAAGACAAATGTGACAGGATGCACATGACTACAGTAAAACATTATTTGAAAGCAGTATTGAAAACTCAACCAATCAAATGAAGAAAATGCAAAGAAGTAAATGACCCATGAAATACAGTTAAAATATTATTATATTATATTATTATATTATTTTAAATGTACTGTATTCAGATTTCAAGCCGTAGTAAATAACCTTTTGCCTTCTAACTGAAAACCAACATTCCTCCCCCAACATCAAACCATCATTGTGGGCACTTGTAGCCTTGAGAATCAGTTTAATTCAGGTTGGTAATAAAACTTATTTGGGATATTTGTACAGCACATTTAAACAACAATATACAGGTACAGTATCTATCCATCCCAGGGGGGGGAACTCCCATACTAACAGGGGCAGAGATGCTCGCTGTACCTCTTGAGCTTTAAAAGTCTGGGTTTTGTTACCGCTTAGGGTGTTCAAAGCAAAACACTTACATTTGCATACAAAATGGTACCTTTTAGGGGTGAAACCGGGTCACATTAATGGCGTATCACATAGACATCAGAACTATGTGTAGCCTTAATTTAAAATTGTGACACCATTTAACCATTTAAGCCCCAGCCAGTTTGTCAACATCTATATTCTCCTCACATTATCAAGACAAAATAAGTTATTTGGTGTTGAGAATAAAGGAGTTGATCACACACAATAAGCTATCTAGTATGAAAAGTGAAGCTCTCCCAAACTGTTTAAATGGAACATATAGAAACAGTTTAAGAGAATTTAGCAACATGTCAAATGTCATGTTTGGGGCTGAGAGGGTTAAAAGGCTAGGTCTCTTATCAGTAACATTTAGGGTAAAACTCAGCTTAAGCCACATCCATATTAGTACCTTTCAGGGGTTCAATTGAAATTTTCCGATGAGCATTCCCACCCTTTTCATTTGGGAGTCCCCCCCCCCTCTCTCCTCCCCCCAAACTATTTATCAAACATTCTTGGTTACTCCTTCCCTAAGTTCCTTCCCCCCTACAGCACACTATCATCTCATGTGTAATTACCAACAACCATCTCCTTTCTGGCTTTGTAGCTCAGTTGGTAGAACAATGTTGATCTGTTTGGGAGGTTGTGGGTTCAGTTTCCTGCTGGAGTAAAACATTTTCACCCTACCTTTCTCCATGTGGGCCCTTTTCCCTTTTTGGGCTAGCACTCCAAAGGAACTATTTAAGATATTGATACACCACTTTAACTTACCACAATTAAATCATAATAAAATTTTTAGAAAAAGAAACTTACTTGACTGGGACGAACAAAAATTGAATCCAAATGTTTCATTTGATCATCATATAGCCTTGCCTGAGAAAAGGCACAACAATTTTCACAAAATAATATAAAAATGTTGACACAAAACAAGTGGCATAGATATTATACATCTTGGATTTTAAAAAGCATATTTTTCAGCCAGTGGTTTCAAACTTACAATGAACTGCAATGTAATGTTTTCATTGTTGCATACAGTGTACATGTAAATTTTTTTATAAGAACCAGATAGGGCTAAGGCCCACTGTTTTTTCAGCTTCAGAATGTTCTTAATTTTTTTCCTGTTTTGTATTAATACAATTGCTGTTCAAAATTAAAAAAATATAACCAATAACAAAGACATTTTCAATATTAGGGTTTACAGATGTACACAAATGAAAACAAATATTGCAAAAACAATAAAGATTTGGTGTATTATTACTGCCTTCCCCTGGAAACAGAGGCACCTTCATGATTTTAAAGCAGTTTTAAATAAAAGGAGTTGGCCACAGGAACAGGTCTGTGTGATCTCTGGCCTTTTGTGGAGGCTTGGGATTTGTACCAAGGGTATTACTGAGCCAGAGTAAGTGATGAACTTCAATATTCCATCTTGAAACATTGTTTTGGTTGTTCTTCTAGTAATTGTTTTTTACAATTTATGCAACCTTCTTACATAAAGGTATAAAATTGTACTTACAAAAGAGTGTGTTTTTACCCTTTGGGGGTGCATGACCTCTTCCAACTTATTTCAACTTAGTAGTACAAATTAGCTGACCTGCTTTTCAGGTAGCCATGTAATAAAAACTAACTATTAAAGCTACATGTAACACCGTACCTTCACTTCTAAAAACTTAAAACAAAGATCCTGGTTAAAGCTAAAAATGAAAAAAAATTACAATAAATTTAATAGAAATCACTTCTACATATACCTTGAGCTCTTGTCCAGAAACTTTGAGTATTCCATCCTGAAAAGATATGAAACAAAAAATGAAAAAAAAACACACTTAAGATAACAATTCACAAATTACTTTAATTTATTTATGTCTATTATTATCGATGATATTTCTGGATATATTAATTAATTCACTTAATATAACTCCATTTTCTGTCAGCTTTAAAATGGCAATTGTTTGCAAAGCATGACTGTGTTTGCCTTGGTCAGTACTTCAAGCATTTTCACTTAAGAGTGTTTTTATAAAATTTAAAAAAGATGGTATCTTTTCTGCTTTTGGAACTATCAGGGTTCATGTGCTTTCCAAACTTGCCAAATCAATGTTATTTTTTTTGTCCATTTGTCCAACATCCTTCTAGAAATAGTTCTGGTTTAATGTGAAAGTTAATAACTACAACCATTGGTGTTCTGAATAACACTACTTCACAAAGATCCAACAAAACCCATTTAATTTTCCAAGGTGCTCCAAAGTACCTGCCAAGTCTTGTGTTTCTTTGTTTTTTGATGAGTGAACAGCACCTGAAAGTTAAACAAGTAAATATGTACGCTATCTGAGTGTACAGAACTGTATAAAGAGCTTTCTGCATTTATTTTTAGATAGAAAAGTATATGTATGTAGTTTCTACCATCGTTTTAAGTGAGATTTG
The DNA here is from genome assembly GCA_026167885.1 of Bergia puertoricense. NCBI lineage: Eukaryota > Metazoa > Cnidaria > Anthozoa > Zoantharia > Parazoanthidae > Bergia > Bergia puertoricense. Next base: position 10,651 of record JANSTQ010136123.1, read on the forward strand.
AAAAGTTCAGATGTTTCTGGACATTTGGCAGAGATACTATTAAAAATATGACTGTTTAACACTTAGAATATGAGTTACATGACTGTATCATTTCACAATGTTTCTTAGCTGACATCCCCCCCCAAAAAATCCAACTGTTAATTAAAAGAACTAAAGAGACAATAAAGTGCACAAGCCTGCAAACTCTGCATTAAATATGACTGTTAAATTTGTGCTGAAATCTTTATCCTGAGTACTTAGCAAGAACTAAAGGGAGATCTCAGGGAAACTGACGGAAGGGGAGGGAGATGAAGGAGAGCAAATTAGTCCTCTCCTCTTCTTCTGTTTTTGTCACCCCTCCCCCCCCCCCCCTCAAGTCCTCTCTATTTAGTGCATGTCTTTCAGCATGCATACATGTAGAAAAAAGTCTATTTTAGTCATATTAAACCAAGGTCAGAATATTTTTATCTTTAATATTTGATATGAGTTGCTCTCAGCAAAAACAAGTTGATTTGTTTAAATGTAGATGCAAACAAACAACAATACTTTGCCCAGAGTAAATGGGCTGGGAGAGAAAACAGATTCTGAGTTGAGGTTGTAAACAAGAAAATGACAAAACCCTCTGGCAAACCTTTACATGTGTGAGGAAGCAACTGAAACATGATAGTTACATGACATGTGGCTTCTATATTTCTTGTAATAGCTCCAATAAGCCCCCCTCCCCAGGGGGGTGTTGTTTGACTGCATGAATAGACAAGGGAGGTTTATAACAAACTTGGTAAAAAATACTGAAATAAACAGAGCTGAATTTTGTTTCCTTCTGAAATGCCTGCTTTATTTAATATAAAGTAACAAAATACTGTGGCTTGTATTGTGTTTATAAACTGTCACAAATGTTTTATGTAAAACTGAATAATATAAAGCACGAACTTAAGTTTAAAACAGAATTAGACAAAAAAAATTGAAGCTGCCTCACATGAATGCAGATTGAGTTGGAAATGTATTGCAAATGATTTTAAAAATACATTCATTTGATTTCTTAGTACATTAAATATGCTTTTCATGGATCACTGCTGGTGGTTGGGATGGGAGGCTTAATAAAAGGGGGAGTTATTACAAATTGTGAGTTCTACATGTACAATGGGGGGGGGGGAGCTTAATAGAGCTTTACAGTATATGAATTTTTATTTATGTTTCACCATAATACAACAGTTACAAAACATTGTATTTATTTAACGTTGTTGGCTAGGCTTAAATGGTTAAATCTTTGAATAAAAATTGTCAAATAATGTTTTAAATCACCATTAAAAAAGGAACGAAGAACAAAAAGATCAAAAATGTTTAGATAGGTGTTAATTTCCAAGCAACACTTTCCAAATTCAGCTTCACTGTTCGCTAATGATCTATGTAGTATTGACAGTTCTCTTTTTGGCATTGTGCTATTTTGAATTTCAAAAAGTCAAATGTGACTTATATCCTAACACAAAGACCAAAAAGAAAATTGTCCTGAACCCAAGCTCTTTCCTTTGTTGAGATATCAACTGTTAAGTTGCTGTTGATTACTAACTTCAATTCTAATGCACCATAACTTCAGTTGATATCTCAAGAAAGAAACTATTAATAAGAGCTTCAGTTCTGGGCTCCAACAGATCCTTAGGATAAGATGCACAAGATGTAATACACGTTTGATTCTTTAAATATAAATAGCATGCTGAGGAGAGAACTATCAATAATGAATTTTATGAGACTACAGTCAAACTGTATTTGGAGAGCAAAGTTGTGGAAATCAGCAACTTCCTAACAATTTCCTCAAACCTTAAATTTGTTTGGGTTCAACAAAATTAATTAACACAGCACTACAATATATTTATCAGTATATACGACACACGTAAGATACTATAAATGTACAGGACGTATTGTAAACAATACTGAATAGTGAACTACTAATTATAATAAATTACTCTGACTAATTTATACATGACTGTATAGTAGTTTTCAAACGCCAATATCATTGTTATATATAATTAAATTATAAACTTTGTAATTTAATCAATACTTACAATATATTCCTTTTGTTTTGCAGCAGAAGCCATACTTTTCCTTCAGGCAAAAGCTAATCAGTCAATGTTTCACCAGGTCTTCTTGATGTGTATTCTCGCAATTTACTGATTTCGTTTTGCAACATAAAGAAAATGAAATATGGATAGTGTGTTTACCAATAACAGTTATAACGTTAACGTGATTGAAGGCCCCAGTCAAAAGCTGGTTTGATTAATAACGACAAGAACATATCCGAAGTCAGTTTGTCAAAAGAAAAAGAAAAAGAAAAAAAAACTATATTTATAGGTTTATAATTATAGGTCAGGTACCCAACTGTCACTGTCTGTGGAGCTTGTTATTAGGTCGGACGCCATCCATTTTTACTTTGCAAGGTCCATATTACGCTGGGTTCTTCCAAAATTCGTAAAGGTTGACTAAATAAACTTACTGTTAAACAGGTTTAGAGCAATCGGTAGCATGAAAGCGGCCCATTTCAAAGTTGCTTCGCAGAAAGAGACAGTCCGCCATTTTGAAAGATCGCGCCAAGTATCCGGTTCAGTCCTAATGCGCATTTCTTGCACGAACGGAGCCTGGGAATGAGGCGAACAAGACAACAAACGTTTTATTCGATCGTTCAAACAATGCAATAATTCAAGAACAACTTGAAATATTAATGTAAGATGCCAATAATCTGTCGGACTGAAATTCGTGCTGCAGATGAATTATCTGTTCATGAGAAATTATTACTTTGCACGATAAGTCACGAAAAGTAGAGTTGTAAAAATCCGCTGCAATTTAAAAATTACGGTGGCCCACAAGGGCAATGCAAAAATATTTTTCCCAAGACAAAAAAAATATCCCAGTACAAAAATATTAATCCCAGTACAAAAATAAATATCCCAGTACAAAAATGTTTCCCAGTAC
>JANSTQ010136178.1:0-13586 GCA_026167885.1 Bergia puertoricense
TTTAAAAACAATTGGGCAACCCCCCCCCCCCCCCCCCCCCCCCCAGGCTTAATAAAAATCCTTTTGTTTAACTCTTGAGCCGATGGTGGGAACGTTTCATAGATTTGACCAAATAAATTAATCACCCGAGGGAAGTTGACCATTTATGACAATTGAGGAGAGAGTGAGTCACCACAAGTGTAAACAAGTTTAGCAAAAAGCACAAAGTTGCATGAAGGTCTTACCTACACAGCAGTCATCGCCTTTGACAAAACCAGGTTTCGCTGGGCAGTTATTTGTTCCACATCGCAAACCCGGAAGACAATGCGAGTTGGAATCACAGTCACCGTGATTTAAAGAACATTTGTGTGTGTATGAGCAGCAGCTATGGTACTCTATTGATGAATTGCCTCCATCACAGCCTGTTTTGTAACCATACTAGTTAAACAATATGTAGCTTGAGTAAGGCTGGGACGAACCTTCGAACCTTCGTTCGTTCACATTGTCTTCGAAGGTTTTGTCAACCTTCGAACCTTCGTTTCTTTGATCAGTAGTTTTAAATTTATACAAAACGACGGCATATTTCGACAAAAATGCCCTAATTTCTGAGGGAAACTTGACTTTAAGCCTGGTTTTAAGTTTTAAGTTATCAGATTGAGTTCATTTTCCTTGACTACTACAGAATAAAATTCTTTGAATTTGAAATGTATCTTCTGTGTCTCAGACTGCGCTGCTTAGTGTAGGGTGAATACGTTGGGTGATCGTGCAGTGGCATATAGTAATCGTTTTTTTTATGTGTTGGAGCCTGAGATAGAGAGTGTTTTATTAAGTACTTCCTGAAATGAAGGTTCAATGGTTCGTTCGAAAACCCCAACGAACCTTTGAAGGTTTTTTGGCCTTCGTCCCAGCCCTAAGCTTGAGATTTTAAAATAGATACAAATAAAGAATATCTCATGGCAAAATTTAGCGAGAAGTTGAGCAATTTACCGAGTACTTTTTGAGTAACAAGTTCTTGAAAAGTTCCAGGTTTAAATATAAGCTCTATTAATGTGGACAATTTTAAACGCAATGACCATTCAATTTATAGAATATCTTTGTTTGGTGCTTAAAACTCCATATAGTGCCACTGAGCCAAATGTAAACAAAAAGATTTTCCTATTCAATTTCAAAATAGAAATTACAGTTGCATTGTAAATTGCATTGTGACGTTGAAGTACGTCAAAACAAAATGTAAACAAGCCATATTTTGATACTTAAAAAAAACTCTTGTAGGATTTGCTCAATTGAAAAATAAACTAAATTAATCCTGTCAAACAAGATAAGTAAAGTTAAAAACAAACAAATTTGACGTCAGTTGATAATCAATGAGTGATTCTATAAGTATTAGTAAAGAGCATATAGAGTTATTGTTAAATCTAGCAATGACGTTATACCTTTCATACAGCAATTATCAAGTCCGACAAAACCTGGCTTAGACGGACATGTCCCAGTTCCGCAAAATAAACCATCTTGACATTCATCATCATCATCACAATCACCATGATATTCTGGGCATTTATGGTGGGCTTTACAGCAATCGGCATAATTCTTTCCCAGATTTCCAGAACAATCTGCAACGATAGAACAACTTTCATCGACTCCGAACGTTCACATCAAACTTCAAAAGCTCACAACCAATTCAAAAAGCTTGCACACAATTAATTCAAAAGGTTTACAACCAGTTATAAAAAGCTCACCCCTAATCCAAAACACCATCTAAACTCGCGCTGGATTCGAAAAACTCACAGCTAAACTTAAAAACCTCATCTCCAATTCAACCAACCACCCGGAAAACTCGCATTTAATTCTAAAAGCTCACAGCTAATTATAATCAGTTCACACCCAAATTCCGAATGTCACATCTAATTCCAAATTTCACACACAATTAAAAAACTTACCGCCAGTTCAAAGGACTCACACAATATTCTAAAGCCAATGTTTTTCTAAGCTTAAAACACAGTTCCAAAACTTATCATCAATTCAACTTAATACTTAATTCTAAGAGCCAGGATTCAACACAAAAAGCCAACATCCGATTCTAAACACAATTTATATTTAATTTTTCCATCTTAACTTAATAAGTTAAACATCTAGTTTCTTATAATTCCTATAAATAACTTGATAAGTCTGTTACGAAATTAACAGTAGAAGGGCCGCGCTGTGGAAGTGTTAATAAACCTTTATTAAAGGGACATTTCTCGGTATGATTGTGCAATCACTCAAATGCTCGGCAAAAGACATTACATACAGGGTTCCAGGCATTCTGGCTCGCATGTGACAAAATTTAGGGGGGAAACTAGGGCCATGGATTGAACATCAGAGACTTGAAGCCACAAGCACTGTCGTCACTGTCGTCGAAGAAACGACAGAAGCAGATTCAATGTCAAGCACTTTCAATAACACCGGTTGCACTCAACCATCATAAAAAAGAGAAAGAAAGTAGGGTTTTTTTAGGGAAACTCTAAAAACATGCTGGAAAAGTAGGGCTTTTTAGGACAAGTTAAGTATTAGGGATTTTTAGGGATTTTAGGACCACCAGAATGCCTGGGGTTCCCACCCTAAATGAACATGAAATTCAAGGACCTTTCAAGGACTTTCAAGGAACTTTTTAAACAAATTCAAGAACCTTGTGTGGCAATTTAAACTTGAAGTTTTCCATATTTTGCTGCATTTAATCATCAAACAGTGCTAGTTATTCTGCATTTAGTGACTAGCATTGCAAGTTTAATCGTTGATTATCAGTGTCTTCACAAGCAAAAATGTGCCACTTGGAAACAACTGGATACTTAACCTGATCATAGACTGGTCAAAACTTACAGGCAATCACAAACCCTGTAAGACACAAATTTGCTTTACTGGTCGAGCTCATGTGTTTTTCAGTCTGCGCATTTACCGATTTGCAATCAAAGTTGTACAAATTTTAATAATTTGCTGATGCTGCATCAGGCAATTCAAGGATTTTCAAGGAACTCCGATAATTTTCAAGGACTTTTCCAGGCCTGGAATTTCTATTTTCAAATTAAAGAACTTTCCACGATTTTCAAGGACCTTGGGATCCCTGACGTAAATAAATAAGTTTGATCAACATACTTTGAACAAAAATGAAAGGAAATAGTTTTGGTAAGCGGCTGTTTTGTATAGAATAACCTTGAAACTGCCTTTAATATTATGTTCATCATCTTTATTATTATTGTTATTATTATCAGATTTTTTTTGAGAATTTATTTCCAGTAGAAAGTTTAACTCGTTTCATTACAGATTATTATTATTATTATTATTATTATTATTATTATTATTGTTATCAGATTTTTTTCTGAGAATTTATTTCCAGTAGAAAGTTTAACTCGTTTCATTACAGATTATTATTATTATTATTATTATTATTATATAATCATTTTTCAAGTGCTACTATTGTTGTAATTTACGGTCATATTATTGTATTTAAAATATAAACAAAGTGAGCGGTTTTCCATATTAAGTGCAATCACCTTTTACACAACAGGAATCCGACCAACGAAAGCTCCTTCTTGGTGGGCACATTGCCATGACACAAATCAACCCATCCTTACAGTCGGAGTCACTGTAACAGATACCTTCATCTTCTGAGCACTTGTGATATGGCGAACAGCACATACTGTAATCTTTATCCAGCTCGCCAGTACAATCTGAAAATATAATTGAAATATATGTAATAGCATATATTTAAATTAGTGTGTGTGTGATAAGCGCAGTTGGTAAGATGACTGATTATCAGGTGGTCCCAGGTTCGCCACGCAGTCTGTGGGTAGGAACGTGAAGCCATTGGTCTGGTCTCCAAACTTTCTATAGGGAACTTAAAAGAACCAAAGCACTTCCCACAAAGAGTACTGGGGTAATCACACTGTTTTGGTTCATTAACTGACCGGAAACAGACCGCCGAAGGAACCTCGAGTCCTGTTTTCTGCATAATGAAAATAGAACAGGGTCTCAATCACTACCTTGATTGCATGGTCGGTTGTTATAGCAAGGTGCAATCAGAACTACACTTTCTCTGCTGTAATTTCCAGAGGGACAGATCGTATCACTACCAGACACTTCGACGCAGATTCGACTTCGAGTCCGTAACTTGGTACCAGTCCCATCACAGGTTGCAGAGCACCCGCTCCATGCAGACCATGCAGACCAGTGACCTATCAATGCTATAAAAAAGAGAACGAGTTATGTAATAGCTATCAGGTTAAAAGTAAACATTGGCGACTTGACATCGATTTAAGTAGCTCCCAACTGTTTTTCATGGCTGCTGTCTCTTTCGTTATTATGTATCACTGCCAGTTTGCGTTGGCAACTCTCCCACTTACCTACCGTCGTACATTAACAGAGCAATTTGTCTCAATCGTTACCAACAAGGCATCTTCAACACCCTGGTTTTTTTTTGTTTTCGACTACATCCTACACAAAACTAAGCTAGGCGACCCTCAATTTTTATATCTAGACTTATTCACACAACAAGGAGTAGAACTGTGGAAATTTTACTAGCCGATTCTGGCGTCTCTTTGTTTTCTGGAAAAAAATCTGATGGTAGAATGTATTAACTTCCTAAAATTTGCTAACTGCTGTTAAATCATGCATAGAATCAAACATAATCTTACCTTTCGGGTGATATTGACACATAAAGTAGGATGTTGTATATATGCAAGCCCCAATCGTCCAATATCCAGACTTCATCCTAACACACTCTCTGCTCCAGGGTTCTTCAGTTTCGATCCAGCTTGTAAAATCCAATGGAGAACCATCTGACCACTCCCAATAGAATTCTCCAAAAGACAGTCCTATCCAGTACGAATTGCCCGCAGTCGAAACATGACTGTTTATGAAATCTGATATCTTTTTACTGTTTATCACCACTTGAGTGCTGTTTTCTTCAGCACAAGCCCAGTGTACATCCTTTGCCCATATTTCCTTGGTAGTAAAGGCTTTGTAACAAATACCCTCGAAAAATTGCCAGCCGCGCTTGCAAATGAGGTCTGTGCCTTAAACGGAACCAACCATAAGCACATGTTAATACAAGTTCAAAAGCAGAACGGCAGATGATATGTACATGGAAAGGGTCCAAAATTCATTCCCGCACCACTTTCATCCCGGTACGACTTAATTCCGGTTTCCACTCTAATATTTGTTTGCATGAAACACAGTTTAAAATTTCTTTCCAGTTTCAGTGCACTCCGATTGCTATAACGGATCCAAAAGTTACTTTCGAAATGAAAAATGATCACAAGTTGCACTGGCATCGTGAATAGGAGATTCGAGTTCATTCCAGTACGAATTGGGCAAGTGGTCGATTGGCTGTTCAATCGACGAACAGAAAAGACATTCTTTCCTTGACCTAGTTATTTTAAAAGAGCTCTTTCGCGGCTTTACGCATACTGAGGGGTTTATTGGCTAAAACCTATTTCAAGCTAAAATTTCTCTAAACAGATACCAATCTAAGTTTTTCAAGAAGTAAATGCTGTGCTTTGTTCCTGGCCGAGATAGTACTAACCAGCAGATAAACGTCACTTCTTATGCTCCGGAACACAATGTAATAAATTGTTTTAAAATGCATAAAACCTTGGCAGAAGTGATCGATACCTCAGTGGATTAAGATGTTTTCTTTTGAAATTATTTTGACAAATAACGTAAAAATTACACTTCTGAAAAAACGAAAACCCATTGATTCAGCCATGAAAGAGCCCCGTTAAATAATTTGTTCCTGGCCGAGATAGTACTAACCAGCAGATAAACGTGCTATCCTTTGGTTTGTTAACATGGGAATGAAATACTGTTGCTCAAATAAAGGATAAGAAAATATATGCGACAGCGCGCGGCTTAGTGCTGAAGGGAGTTTTAAGTGTTTTTATTCGTCTAAAATCCAAAGTTTCTTCATTTTTTTTTTACTTCTGTTCACTGGCTTGGTATTGGCTAACATAATCATTCCCTTCAGTGTGAATGGGCAGCCAAGAATTCTCACATCGCGAAGCGAATAGCCTGGTATATTCACTTCCACTTCAGTGAATAATTACTAACCACCTACAGCTGTTCTTGCGTGACACAAGCTCTTTTCACAGCTGTTTCAGGCCCTGTTATACAAGGCAATTTTCCTCGCAACTTTGCAATGCGATGCCCTTGTGAAGCAAGCTGTAGAGCAAACTGATTGTCTAACACCCCCTCTCCGCAATTTGCAACGCAACAAAAATTGCGAAGTTGCAGAAGACTGAACAATCTTTCACTTTTCGTAAGTGTTGAATAACAAATTGCAAGAAAAAATTGCTTCATGTAACATGGCCTTCAAATGCTGAAAAACTTGCCATCAACGAGGCAGCTACGAATACAAGCACAAAAACCCAACATTTTTTTCTTCAACGATAAGATTTTGCTTCAGCTTCAACACGAAAACTATTTCGGCTGTTTTGAAGGTGCAAAAAAATTTGCCCTAATTTATTTGTCATTGTATGAATCCTTTTGCAAATGTTAAAAAAAATAGGGCAGAACAACTATATAACCTTGTTCAATCCATGCGGTGCATTTATCACCGGGAAAAGTGCAATGAATTCCTGGATAAATCTTATCAATTCTATCAACACAATTTATTCCATGGATGAAATTTTTCTTGGGGTTAGTTAACAATTGTTCTTCGCAAAGGAGGTGAACTTACTTGCTGCTCACCAACACTGCCGAGAATGATGGTGTTAACATTCACCAATCCAGCAGATATTCACTGCTTTGTGCTAACGGTTGATACTTTGTGCTTGAGTAGAACCAATCAGAGCGCACAGTTAACACTATTCATCGGTTTGGTATAATCCTTACGTGATTTATTATAATAATTACAAGTTCCTTAAATTTTATTGGCTCATTCAACACTTTATTATTCATTAACCTTAAACTGGCAAGGGGGTGGGGGTCGTTGAACTCTTGTTAGATTTTGAAAAAATATTTCTTTGAAATGTGGAAAACATAAGTCAATATCAGATTTTCTTTAAAACTCGGCCTTTTGTGTTTTTGTTTCAAACTTTGCAATATTTGACATCAAAAATACGTTTTTGGCACCAAGTTGAGATATGCAAACCAACCAATTTAAAATCCAAAAAAACCGCAAGATTCTGCATTATTACGTCATTTCATCATTCCAGTAGCCATGGCAGCAAGCAACATTTCACGTGACCAGCTTAATTGGAAGATCTTTGACCAATTAATAATCATGCCAAATCTTAAGATCGGATGAGGCATATTGAAAATCACGGGGGATTCAACGAACACCCCCTTCGCCTTGCCTGTTTATGCTTGGCCAAAAGGCTTGCCACATCTGCCAGCAAGCAAAGTCAGACACTGTCTGATTACAAGTCCCTGTAATTGGACACTTGCAATCGGACGGTTGAATGAACCAATCACAACCCCAGTTCCTGACTCTCTGACCAATCAGCAACAGGAAAATAGTCAGCTGTTAGAAAGAACTAACCTCTGAGAAACTAATGCTGAAATTACCTCCTACAACAACAGTTTCTTATATAAAATGGACTTCAACTCAAATAGGTTTTTATGTCCTATGGAAGCGCCACTTTTCTCTTTTATATTTTCGGAATTATTTTTATAACAAATTGGTAGTAAGTCTCAAGGCATCCTCATGTTAAACAGATCAAACTCGCGCTATGCGCTTGTCCAATTTTGTTTAATCACTCGAATCCTTGCAAACCCAATTGGACTCCACTTTAGAAGTCCTGTTACTATTACTTATTCTGGGATATGCCGAACATTTTCGAACAACCACCGGGTCCAGAATGAAAGTTTTTATGTAAATTCACTGAACAAAATGTGTTATCTGCACCGGAATGAAACTCATACTGCTTTCACATAGACACAGCTCAAGCGGCGTTGTGTGGGCCAGGCTGTCCCAAACGGATTAGCACTAACACCCACGATTGGGTCTACTTCTCAAAAGACTGACACGATTTGTCGTAATTTTCTGGTTTTGATAATTGTTTTTTGGAGTGTTTCAACGATTCTCCCCACGGACTACGTGTTCTTAAAAAAAAGTTAAATTTAACATTTCGAACGGCATTTTTTTTTATCTAAGACCGAGCGCAAGGTCCTGTATAAACATACAACAGTAGACACAGTAAGTCGCGCGCCAAAGCCATACGTGGGTTGAATGCCTCAGAATTATTTCACAAGCAGGGCATGGTTATCGATCTGTCTCTTTTTCTTGAAAATAATCAATATCAAATACTTTGTCAGTTTTTCATGTAAAACAGCTTTCAAAATTTGTAGAGCCTTTACGTCTGGAGATGCATATTTTTAAGTCCAGAAATGCTCCTTTCGCTCTTGCCAATTTTACTTATTCTCTATTTAATCTTAATAAGCTTATATCGGGCCATACTTTAGCTATCAGTAATAATTCTAGAAGTGCTCGAAACATGTACGTTTGCATGAAAGCGCGCTATCTACACGCGCGTGCATAATTTGAAAATCTTATCACGTAGAACGCGCAGATGTTTTTAACGGTCACGTTATTTAAATTTGATTTTTCTTCGTTGTATTTGCAACTGTTAAGAAGGGTTAAACATGGTCAAGTATATTTTAAGAAAATCGTTACGTTAACCTGAACGATGGAGTTCAATGAATCATCTTTCAGTCCCAAAAGTTTGCCACATGGAATACTCAGTTAACTAAAATATTCAATCTGAAAATGAGAGATGTTGCGAGATAGTTGCCAGAAAAAATCTACACAAAATAATCAAGAGCCAGACGTTTAAAACCTCGATTGTTTTAAACTTACAAAACACAAGGATATCAAAATAAATTTGGAAGTTCAAGATGTTAGCCCTTTTAGACTTGTTTTAAGAGTTGCAAAGCAACAACACAAGCAGTGGTCATTTCAGAAAGTCATCAGAGTATTTGATCCCTTTCACTTTTACAATTTCCCAAATTAGATACAATCTAGTTACCTGCTGTATCTTGTAGAAACGCTTGTATAAATATCAGCAGAACAAGCTTGTGAGCAGAAAACTCCATCATTAACGGACAAACAGGAGACTATAATTAGTTCGATAGTTTTGATGCAGAATATCACGACGTCTTGACTGAAAAAGCGCGTGCTGTAACTTCGCAACTTGCGCAATTATGAATTGGATTGACGCAATTCGTACAACTGATCTTTTAAAATGTTATAGAACTCACGCAGTAGTTTAAGGGCATTTATCAGTGAGCTTACCCGTTATATTTGTAACCGATAGGAATATGTCTTACTCTTAACGCCATTCCAAGCAAAAAGATATTTCGCTGGATTTCTTTTAATTTCAGGCAGGTTTTTCTTCTCATTTTAAGCTGTGTTTATTATCTTGTTAGTTTTTCTTTTTTTATTCATCGGAATACACCGAGCGTAGGTATCAAGAGCATGCGTGTTAGATACTAAAAAAAATATTGCACTTCTTGAAAACTGCAACTGACTAAAAAATAAATACATAAATAAAATGAGTGGATTTTACCCGGTGAAATTACCGACTATTTCATACTTAGAAATCAAATTTTTACTCACTGAATTTTATCGAATTTCGCCAAGTGTTGTTCATTGACGTTTCCAAGATGCCAAGCTTGAAAGAGTTTTCTAAGTTATGAGCGTAAATTATCCGCTATTAAACTAAAATGTAACCGGCAATGATGATTCGTGATATTTGAGGACTAATTAACTTGTGTTTTGTAAAAATTATTTGAAATACGTAAAATATTTACCAAAACACTTAAATAAATAAATAAATAAACATATAAAAACTAGATAAATGAACAACCGACAAACAAATAACTAAATAAAAAACGTATAGATGAATTAACGAATTAATAGGAATTTGTGAAGAGCTTATTTTCTTTGATTTATAAGTTTTTTAGTTTTGATTCTATTTGATAAAATAAGAACCTGCTTTGAAATTCTAGCCTAAACAGGTTCTTGTGTAAAGCGGGTCTAAATCGAAAATTTTAGCCAAGCAGGTTCTTAAATTCTAGGTTCTTATACGCGGGGTTTTACTGTATATTCTGTGGTAATCAAATAAAATGTGGCTACATGTAGAGTTCGAATAAGGAATTAGAATCAGAATTAATTTTTGTTCCTTTCTCTCTTGCCGCACAAAGACAAAACAATTTTTTTTTTCATCCCGACGGCGTACATGAAAATCTGAAAAACAAACCTGATTACTTATTGGCTAACTAAGGAGTTGTAAAAGGGGACTAAATTGCCGCCTCTTGTTCTAAAAAGGTAAAAGTTTACTACACACCTGCAGCCACTGTCACCAGACATAATATTGTGATTTGAACGATTGCATTTCACTTCCTTGAAGGATCTATTAGGTCTCTTCCTCTCCACTTTGTCGAAGTACAAAAACGGCCTTAGCTTTTAAACGAACGTTTTCGGACTGGTATCGAGACGGAGATGGTGTTTTCAGATTTTCTTCGGCGAAGTTGAAGCCGAGATGTTTGGCATTCTGTCTGACCACCTGATATAGTCAAATATGTAAATACAGTGTTTATAATTGAATTAATACAATAGTGGCAAAGTGCACTACGGTGACAGGCTTATCCATCTTGTAATCATCGTGTTACAATATTCCTGTGAACATGTATAACTGAACATCATGTGAAAGAAAACTCACTCCGAATTACGAGTGTTCTGAGCACCCGAATGTTTCAGTTGTTTACAGGTTTAAATTTGGATCTATTACAAGTGACCATGTAAACATCAACTGGAAAAATCTCCCTCCGAAATACGGACGATCTCAGCACTAAATTGTTTCAGTTGTTTACGGTCATAAAATTGGTTTTATAATTACACAATTTTAATAAGACCTTCAAGCTATGTCCTTATTGATGTCAAAATATAAAAAACAACAGCCTAACATGAATGAGTCAAGTTAGACTGCGAGCAGGCTCACCCTTGGGGTTTGGGGAAAGGAGCGCGAGCGAGAAAAAATGAGTCGCGGAGCGAAGCAGGCGGAAGGGGCAACGGGAAAGGTGAGCCTGCACGGAAAGCCCCCCAAACCTTTCCAACTGCCCCTCCGCCCGCTTCGCTCCGCGACTCATTTTTTCTCGCTCGCGCTTCTTTCCCCAAACCTCCAAGGTGAGCCTGCCCGCAGGCTAGAGTTACGTTGGGCAAACGACAGTTTAAAAACTTCAGAGCGAGGCGAACTCTAGCCTTAGTCCTTACAAACTGATCAAGCTTACGTTTTACGAAGTTAACTTTTAACACGTTACACTCACCCTTCTTTAGGTTTCAGCCTTTTCAGCTTTCTTATTTTAAATTTGCACCTGCTCCATCCTGGGGGCCTTTTGCGTGCGATGTTTCAAAGTAGTTTCTTATTGTCAAGTAACCGAAATCTGTCGACGAAATGGCCACACACCCCATGCAATGACGTCTCTTATATTGGGCAAAACAACCATCAGTCCATTCGTGCATCACTTTAACCCGCAGGTCAATCTCCGACAGCTAACCATCGGTGAGCTGTCTGACCTGATGCAATGAGTGGCTGTCATGCTTACAGTTTGGTGAGACCACAAATATGTGCTCTGTAACAATCACAGGACATTCTTCAGTGCTCTCCTCAAAAAGCTGGATGGAATAGCAATAAAGATGGTGGGTATGATTAGCATGGAGGTTGGGAGAGGCAGACGGAATGACAGGGGAGGATTAGATTTATTGGACAGTCTGACTGACTGAAAGACTGATTGAATGACTGACTGACTGACTGACTGACTGACTGACTGACTGACTGGCTGGCTGGCTGGCTGGCTGATTGACTGACTGACTGACCGACTAATTGGTTGGCTGGCTGGCTGACTGAATGACTGACTGACTGACTGACTGACTAGCTGACTGACTGACTGACTGACTGAATGAATGAATGACCGAACAGACAAACGAATGAACCAATGAATGAATGAGCAAATGAATGAATGAATGAACGAATGAATGAATGAATGGAATGAATGAATGGGAAAGATGAAGGAAATGGAATTTATGGAAGAGATGGATGGGAAGAATGAATAACACAAGATGAATGGGAAAGTCTGAAAGGCAGGAAGGGAAGAATAGGTTCACAAAGACAGTTTGGATGGAGATTTGAACAGATGCAGAAGCAACAACTTACTGTAAATACATGTATGTGATACATGTATGTCATATATTTATTTGCACATAAAAATTTTAATTAAAAACTGAAAATATTGAGGGAAATACATGTATATCTTAAGCTCCTTACAGTAAGTGTAGAGACAAAATTACCAACGATCTACATTACAGAATGAATCATTAAATATCAAATGGACGCCCAGAGATACAGTAACAATTTATTCACTGATTAAGTTTTTGGACACATACAAATGTACTAAACACATGATCAGTTACGTAACATAGCAGGCATTACACAAAATAACTTTTTGGTTGAAAACAAAATTTAAAACATTTTAACAATTAAAAAAAAAAAGTGTAATATTAGTATCTGCCTATGTCATGTTTCGAACTTGCTCTGAATTCATCCAGAGAGGGCAATTTATTTAAGACAGTCTTATCTTCATGGACCACACCTTTTTTAAAAGTTGAAATGACAGCAAAAATTGATGATAACAGAATGATGCAGTTGGTTGGATGACTAAGACCAATTGACTGGATGGGGTAAAAATTGTAAATAATTACGTGAATTATTGAATAATTGACCATGGATAAATGGGATGAGAAGACTGGTAATATATTCCAGTCATATACTGTACATGTACAAAGTACAATGTATCTACAGTGTACATGTAAATGTAAGCTGACTAGTTTTATTAATTTTACATGCTTTAGCTTCTGGTGATGGATATCCAGAAGAGACTATGTATCATGGCAGTTGGAGAAATACATCTCTTATCAACTTTAAACCAGTCAGTGACAATTAATTTAATTTGAATTTCTTCCACATAGTTTCTAAACCAAGTCCATACATGTTCATGTACACCCAAAGTTGCAGTTTTAAAGTAACTTTTAGTGACTATAGCTTTGGCTTCAACCACCATTATCAAAAACTATGCAGTAAAAACGGACTTTGTAACATTTAGTGGCATTATTTCTGCAATACTTTCTTATTACCAAAATTGTAAAGCGCTCAAAGAATTAGAACAGAATAGTGGAAAACTTATCCAAAAGTTTTGCAATCCAAAAAAGCAAATTTTCATATTTAAAACCAATAAAAACAGACATAGTCCACCCACAAGAAGCCAGAGAAAATGGGTTCAGGAGTTACATGTACATAGTTACAGAATCCCCAAGTTAGAGTTTTATACATGAACTCTGAACAGTTGTACAATAAGGAATCTGTATTGATTTATACATAAATGTACTAGAATTTAATAAATATAAAAAAAACTAAAATTTTAAAGACAACTGAAATCAAACAATTTTAAACAACCCATTTGGCACATATACACAGTAATACTATTATAAAATGTAAAATGTTTCCACTGAAACAGGCAGATTTTTTATGATAGTATAAATTCCCGGGGGGGGGGGGGGTATTAACTAAATATAAATTTCA
>JANSTQ010136189.1:0-13584 GCA_026167885.1 Bergia puertoricense
TATTTTAGAGTGCCCTCGTGAAAATCACCTCGGTGACGGGGCTCACTCTTAAAAGATTCAATAAAGTTAAAGTTAAAAGTTAAAGTTAAACAGATTTGGAGCTAACACATTTGCAAACACACATTGAGGTAACACGTTTGAGATGATCATATTAATTTTTGGAACTCATTCTTTGTGTTCAACCATTTAAGGATGTTCTACTTTTAATCATGCATGAACTAAAGTGTGGGCCATTAAAAACTTTTTTTTCTGAATGCTGATTTTTCTGGCCCACCCCTCCCCCCTGTACTTTATGTTGAGCCCTTTAGATATCTGAACAATCTGATCAGTGACACTGTAACAATACTTTAATTAAAACGCAAATTGAGGGTTTTTGGTAAACTAAAACAGGATTTTACTGAGTGTGTTGAACTTTTTCTAATGTTGTTTTTTCTTGTTAACCAGGTGTGATTGGAGATTACTACGGGACATATAAGCCTGCATTCTACATCGGTGGCGCTATTTCAATCACTGCAGGTTGCATGATGTTTCTTTTGTTTTGCTTCAAACAAAGCGGTACAACCAATCAGCGCAGGCAGCCTATTGAGTACCCTAAAGAGACTAAACAGCATGAAACTTCCATTTAAGAGCTGCTGTAAAAATTTAAGAGCTAACTTCCATTTAAGAGCTGTTGTAAAAATTTAAGAGCTGGTATTGGCCAAGTTTGCTTTCTTTTCAGTTAGAAATTACATTTATCAGAAAATGGATTCGAATCTTCACGAAATTGAGACATAATAACAAACAAGGGCGCTTTCCATTTTCCATTTTGATTTCCAGACATTTTCCATGTCAAGTGGAATGGTTTTCTTCCACTTGGTGGAATTTTGTTTAAACACACTTCATGAGGACCGAAAATTGCCACAGGAGTGGTTCATTCAGTTTGTCATTCCAACTGGTTAAGCTGGAACGTTTGGCAACTTCGAAAACCCCCTCCCCCCTCGAACAACAGTTCGTTCATTTCTTTTTTCCTTACTGGTCTTCAATCCCAGGGGGAGTAGTCCCAAAAAAAAATGACACGAGGTCCAAAAGTTGAACTGCACCCCAAACCTAAAAAAGTACCAAATAAAAAAATATCTTGAAGCTTTTGTTTAAAATAACAATAGCCCTTTTTGTTTAGAATAACAATAGCCCTTTTCATGGTCCTGAAAAGTAACCAAGCCTTTGTCTGCCATCAAGGCGAAGGTTGACTTGGCACTAATACAAACCCTCCGTGCCTTTGACATACAAATCAGTGATATTATTATGCTAACCAGTTTCACATCTCTAACCATGGAAGGTCAACGTTCGCCTCGGAGCCAAGCAAAGGCTTGGTTACTTTTCAGGAACCGTGAAAAGAGCTATTGGAAAGAATGATTTGTGGTGGAACGGCTTCAGTTGCCCCCCTATCTATGTCTTTGTAGTTTTCTTCAGACTATTTTCATACGAAAATCCTTACAAATATTAAAACATTGTGAGAATGTTACATAGTATGACAGTTGTTCTGTGAATGAATGGTTGTCATTGTTGGAGACTTTCATCTTGAAAATTGTTATCTAAACCCACCAGTGTGGAGAACAATAACTTTTAACTGAACAAATTGTAAATAATTCTGTAATTTATCTATAAAATACTATTAATTGGAAGATTAATTACACCGGACATAAATTGAAAGGGAATATTAGCGTCTTGTGTGTTAGTGAATGGAATTACTGTTTTGTTGAATATCATTTTAAAAACTTACAACAGATCGTCTTGAAGTATTATTCTCTAACAGAACGTGGAATGTGAACTTGGTCAGTTACTGTCAATGTGTGAAAATGCACACTTCTGTTAATATTTTGTATTACTGTAAAAAGTTGCCACTACAACTTAATGAAAGTCTGCGCATGTGACAAAATGGCGGCCCTAAAATCTAAATATTCTTGCCTTTTGGTCAACTACCGCAACTGTGGCGGGAAGAATTTACTCCGTACAACCACATTCGTGACAGACTCATTTTTTGTTGTTCAACTTTTGGCTGCAAATTGTCTGTTATGTTTCCCTTTTCATTATTTTTAAGGTTTCGAGACCTTTTCAAAGTTTTCCCTTTTGCTTGGTTCAACCGCACACAACTATTTTGTACATTTTTCTGCCCCCTCCTTTCCTTCCATGACAACACTGAATGGTCCGTCCCTTATTTTTCATTATTCATAATGACATTGTTGCAATTTGCAAAAAAAATGGGGTTTTATGCATGGCTTCTGGCTGAGCCTGCGCCTGCGCCTAAAGATTGTTTTTATTTGTTCTTAAGGTGGTTCCCAACTGTTTTCCATTTTGCTTAGACACTGAACTTTACGAAAGGCTTTCATATATTATGTTGGATACAGTACGTGCCATTTTTTTTAGCTGATGTTACAACAACTTTTCAGCTTATCAACCCTTTTACTCCCAACGGGAATTTTGTTTCCATGGCAACTTGACAGGGTCTCAAATGCACCCTATTTCGAGCTTTCAACTGCATTTTACACAAAAATTAGTCGGTGAAGCCCTTTTCTACTGCATCAAAATTGTTTGCACATCAATGAGCACATTTATGAAAATTTTCAAAAATTCTGTCTACAGGCTTTAGCGCCACCTTAATATTTCATAAAAATAAGGTGGCGCCAAAACCTGTTGACAGATTTTTTAAAAATTTCCTCAGATGTACTCCTTTATGTGCAAACAATTTTGATGCAATAAAAAGTGACTTCACCGACTAATTTTTGTGTGAAATGCAGCTAAATGTTAAAAATAGGGTGTATTTAAGGCCCTGTCAAGTTGCCATGGAAACAAAAATTCCAGTGGGAGTACAAGGGTTGATAAGCTGAAAGGTTATCTTAACACCACCTATTAACAAGTAGCAGTAATCTTTCACGGCAAATGAGTAAGCCTTTCAGAAAGTTCAGTGGCAATGCTGTAAAATTTGGGTTTATTAAATGTGGCCTGTTTGTTAGCTTTAACTCTACACGTTTATTTTATGTCGTGGGAAACAATTCATCTATTATTCAGAACGAATGTTTCTGCCAAGTTACCGAAGAAGTTGATACTTTTGCGAGAAAAGCCGTGATTTTTCACAAAATAAGTTCTGGATCACCCAGATGAGCTGCTAATTGACCATCGAGGGAAGTTGTTGAATTTTCCTTTTCAGTAAGTTCAGTGTTTGTGGATTTTTCGGCCGTTACTGTCGCTGTTTTGTTTAAAAACTCGACAAATTCATTAACTTGTATTGCATGTCTTCTAGCTGAAGTATTCGAACCAAATTCTTTCTACGCCGCCGCTATTAACACAAAAATTATGAGTGCACTCGGTAATTAACCGAGTTTAATTAAGAATGGCTGAATGCAATATGTTCAAGGACAAAAGCGAATGTTCGGATTTCTTCACATTTTGTCCATAAAATCCCTCTGTTGAACTATTATCAAAGTTCAGATAAACTTTTCCAAAGACAAAGAGTATTCGTTTTCGAAAAATACGGCAAAACGTGAAATTCCGTGATCGCGCCCAGAAATTACACAAATTTTCAAACACTAGCTCTTGCGACACAAAGTGTTCTATTGTGTATTTATGAGCTCTTAAACATCATCAGTTTGACAATTTATGATCCTGAAAATTTAAAACAATTAGAAGTAAATGCATTTTCAAATGAACTTTTGCACGCCCGAAGTTCGCTACTTTTAGCGCTTTTACAAATACAAATAAACCGGGAAACTTCAAAGCCAAAAATGATGCCCCGGTCTATTGAATTTGATAATAAATTTCATACTGGAATAAAATATAAAAAGTCTAGCTTGGGTAATTCAAAATCAATCCGTCGAGAGCTGCTAACAGAGAAGCAGGCTATTTTTGGTTAAAATAGCAAATGTCGTGCCACTGAGAAAAGGCAGATATCTATCAAGTTCAATACTTATTTGGGTTTTGCAAAATATTTGGCCATGTTTCATGTGTATTATTTAAATCTATCACAAATACAAAACACTCCATGACGGAGGTCGGTAGTTGATTCGACACGTACACAGGTCAAATGATTTTCTTTGCCGTGTCAATACTGTACAGGTGAATACAAAGAGCACGTTAACTGTTTGTCCTTTCTTTCTTTTTTCTCAGTTCTGTTTGAAAATATGTAAATAATCACAAGAAAAAGAAGCTGTTTTTGTGAATAGATTTTCCAGAAATACTTATTGGTTCTCATTGTATTTGAATGTTGATTCCTGTTTCGAGATATAAAATGACGAACTGTTGTTAAAAAACAACCATCGCAATATATAGCAAGGCCTCAAAATGATACAATGCAAGGACGGATTCAGTTGTAAAATAAAATAAAATACAATAAAATAAGTTGAATCTGGTCTTTCGTGCCCCAACAATAAGAGGACGGCATCAAGCTTCTGAATATTTCATTTATACTGAACATTGTACAGTTTCGTTGAATTGAAGACAAAAGTAATCGGTTATTTAATTGGTGAAGGATATAAAATACCGTCTAAAATTTGAGTTACTTTGGCTTATCCATAAACTTTATACACTAATCATATACATGTAAAAAAAACCACTGAACGTTGATTGGATAAATACAGTGCATTTTTGTTTGTAATTCCGTACAATTACAAAATGCCCCGAAACTGCAATAAAACATTTGGAAAATCTTTGGAAATTGGAAATCCTCCGAATATGCGTGCTTCGAAGAAATCGGAAACGTCCGAAATTTGCAGAAAATCTTCTAAGGTTTTCATAAATGTTTAGCTTGTGTTGCAACCGGTCTACTCGCTCTCTTCACGGTCGGTATAGTGCCTCATAGTCCATACCAACCGTTGGTAGAGTGCGTGGGACGCCTGCAGCGCAGGTTAGATATGTTCGGAAAGTCTTCGGTAATGTCCAGAAATTTTCGAAAGTGTTCGAAAAATTTTTGGAAGTGTTCAAAAAATTTTCGGACGTCTTTGGAAAATGTTTGGAATTGATATTGGGCCCAAGTGTGACATTTTGTAACTAAATATACATAAATCAACATAACAGTTATACAGCAACGAAAAAATGTATATTTGGTTGCCGTTTATACGTAAATATATATTTTGTTGCAATAAATATATATTTTCTCGTTTATACGTACATAAATGTTCTGTTGTCATGAATATATTTTATGTTGATGCATATATTTTAGTTACAATAATGTCACATTTGGCGCCCCATAGAATTGTTCTAAAAAAACTTCGGAATTGTTCAGAAGTTATTCAGAACGTTTTGGAAAGTTTTCGCAGAATTTTTGGAAATGTTTGGTAAATGTTCGGACAACTTTGGGAAAAAACCTCGGAAAATCTTTGAAAATTTTCGAAACTTGATGATCTCAAACTTCTGAATCTCTTTTTTTCCTCCTCTGATCGTTGCGAAAAAAGAGATAAGTCCGAAAACAAATGTGACGTTAAAAAAACTAATAAATCTCTGCCACCATGGAACGCCGGAGAAATAGAAATGATTGTCATTAATAATGAATAATGAGATCAGGTTTAGCGCAATTTTAATTCACTAACACATAGTAAAAGTTAACACCTGCTCACATGAAATATTGCTCTAAAAGTAAGGATGTGTTTTTTATTTATGTTAACTAACTTCAATTAATGTTTTTGCAGTTTCCTATGACTTTCAGTCTTATGTGTATGGTTTTTAGAACAGAGCAAAAAACTGTAACATGTTTTTGAAACAGTTGGCTTGGGAAGCCGGCCAAATCATGCAGCAGATACAAGAAAAATCGGCAGTGCATCCAGTTGTTATAATATAATAATATCAACAAAAAATCGTTTTGAAATTTGACCTCGGCGTTTAGACTCGGACTGCAGTTTAATACCAAAGGTTTGATGTATTTTTTGCAATTCTTGTACTCAGTAAATTTCATTTCCTTCATGGATTATATTCTACTGAAAACACTTTAGATAATTATAGATTTAGCGCTTTATGAACCATTTCATTATTTTATTATAATTAAGTCTCATTTGGACATTAGGGTGTTGCAGGTGTCTGTGCATGAGTCGTGACAGGTTTCGACACACAGCTTGTTAATACGTCGTGCCGTTGATTGACGGGAGCCCAAAACCAAACTTTAGAACGAAAAAAAACCTCAAAGGTCGAGGCACAATGAAAACTGCGGTAACGTTTCTTGTCTTTCTACTTAAAGTTCGGATGGCGGCTTCATCTGGATTTCCCAAGTTTAAGGTTGCAGTCGTTTTGAATATGAATTCGTCCCTGAATGATATCAAACAATCAACTGCGTTTGATCAAACGCTGGCACCATTTCAAGCTAATACTACGGGAGAGACTTCAAACAGTTCATATGAATATGTAAAAGTAGTTTTTCAACCGATAACGCTCAGAGGAAGTGATAGTTTTACTCCCATGGACGTGTTCAATATCTTTCGTAACTCTTCCTCCAGCTTTGCGGGGGTTATAATCACAGAATTCAACAAACGGAGTGCGTTCGTATCCACGTTGGCAACACAACTTGGAATTCCCTGCGTCGCGTTGTGCTCTGCTGACGATTACCATGTTAATAATGTAAGTATTTTTGAGTTCCATCTTTTTCTTTTTTCCATAATAACTAGATCAGTTCCCTTTTGTAGTATTAACGTTACAACTATCGTTGAGAAAAAACGGCGTTTATCAGTGTACAGTGTTTTCTATTTTCCCGGTCAACAATGTCTCGTGAACGACGTCGTATTTTTCTCCGTTGTCGTGCATTTTTATCGAAACGGTGCACCCGGGAAACTGCTCCTTTACTGGAAAATCACTCGCGGGAACGGGAAAAATTGACGTTCGAGAGGGCCATTCCCGGGCGTTTCCCTTGCTCTTGTATGACGATGACACTGAACCCGGCTGATAATTATAGTCGAATTCAAACTTTTTATGAACAAAATAGCCATCTATTACAAATAAGCAAACGACAGTATGACAATATTTTCTAGAAAATTTAAAAGAACACAGAAAGGGAGAAAGCAAATCATATACATCAAGCCCCAAACAACCTTTTTTGACGGCCAAAGGTTCATAAAGACTGTCAGGAAAAAAAATTATTAAATAACTACATGATTCAAATTTATTTTCCAATGTTTTCAATGAGTACTCAGCTACCATAAGCAAAGAACTTGCAAGCTCGATACCCAGTGCGCACAAATCATCGACAGACACGACACTCAAATATGTTACAGCTACGTACTTTGTTCTACCTACAACTACAGATGGAATTGAAAATGAAATTTCAAACTTGAAAATGGACAAAGCGACTAGCCCTTTCAGTTTAACAATTAAAATATTAAAGATGCTAAAAACTGTTATATCAAAGTCACTCGAAATCCTCTTTAAACTTCTTTAATCCTATGTTAAACTGGAATTGTTCCTAGTGACTTTAAATTAGCTAATGTAATTCCTGTCTAAAAACAAGGGTTACAAACTTGCTTGAATAATTATCGTCCTATTTCATTCCTGTCTCTTTTCAATAAACTATTAGAAAGAATAACGTATAATTGATAGACTAATCAAATACATTGAAAAAAAAATATTCTCTATGGCTAACAATTTGGATTTCGTGCAAAACTGCAGACATATCATGCAGCCCTTTTCGTTGTATATAAAGTTCAAAAAGCAATTAAGAACTGCAATTCTTCCTGTAGAGTATTTTGAGATTTCAGCAAAGCCTTTGATACAGTTAATCATTACCTTTTACGCAAGAAACTAGACTAGACTTCTATAGAATTCGAGGCGTAGCAAAAGACTGGTTTATCTCCAATCCAGATAACAGGAAACAAGTTGTTACTGTCAGCAGTGAAACCTTATTCAAGCGCCGCAAAGTTGTTGTTTACCACAGCGATAAATTATTAGCCCATTACTTTTCTTATTATACATCAATGACTTTCAATATTGCTCTAAATTATTTGTTTTCCATCTATTTGCAGATTATGCAAATTTGTTTTATGAAAATAAGAGTCTTGCGACACTCGAATCAGTAAATAATACTGAACCTAATAAAGTTCATTATTGGCTCTGCTCTAACCAACTTTCTCTCAATATCGAGAAATCCAACTTTGTTTTTCCGCTGTAGAAAAAAAAATTCAATCTCAACATAAAACACAGTGACGGAGTGGGTCTTTAATTCTCCTTATTGTCAACACGATTTTTTTACTGCAGTTCCCCGTTAATCGTCTGTTTGACATCTCAACAGGAGCGTTTCGGAGACTTTGCTCGGGTTGCTTTTCCGTCAGTGTCACATTATGCTTTCGTCATGAAAGATATCTTGCGACAAATGAGGTGGAGCAGACTAGTATTGATGGCATCCGCTGATCCAGAGGGATCAGTGTTCGTAAGGACAATCAAGAGATTTGTTAAACCAGAAAAATTCTTCATTAGAGGCACCGTGTGGCTTCACAACGACGGAGATGTGGGAAAATACGTACGCGACATTCAACAACTGCTCCGGAGTAATGTCGACGCCATTTTGGTTCACAGCAACACGGCTATGAACAGCAAATTATTTGAATCATTCCAAATTAATACAACTGTTACATGGATAGTAACCGAAGGAACAATAATTCGGGAACCATCTACACGTAAACTTCCATTGGGACTGCTTAAGATCAAATACAAAGGCAAGGGCCAGTTTCGTTCAGATTTGTTTTTTGACGCGATGTGGTTGTTCGATGCAGCAATCAAAGAAAGTTTTAGAGCCCTGTGTTCTGGTGACAGAAGGCAACAGTGCACGACGAATCGCATTGCAACAGAGGATTACAGGTCCATGCTGAAAGAACACACGCGAAAGTATGTTGTTCCTCACCTATTTATTGCTTTGATTCAGCTATTGAGTATCATGTTTATGCGAATGTACGCCGCCTGTACCCGAATTGACACACCAATCTAAGTTTCTGTAAAGTTTTAGGAAGACGCCTTTCTCGATTAAACACGTCGAATTGAAGACCCTCTTTTGGTGTGGTTAAAATAACGCAAAAGGTCTCTCTCCCAAAGCGTTGTGGGGTGATTTTGAAAGAATGAGAGAAAAATAGATAAAAGATGTCCTACTCATGTTGTTACCGTATGCAGGACGGGGGGGAAAATGACTTTTCTTTTCTTGTTTCCTTTCTTTCTGAATTTGAAAATAATCGCCTCTATTCGAAGGAACCCACCCAAAAAATAAAACAAAAATTATAAATAGGCGTTTCTTCGAAAAACACGGTATTATTTCACGGAAGACCAGAGCATTTGTTAGAATGCATAAATTTGGCTCGTTGAGGAGTGTGTTGGACCTGCAAAAAATCGAGGGATTTTTCTTGGAATTGTTTTCTTCAAATATAAGTAAATGCTTTGAGACAAATTCTACGAGAAAGCTAATAAAAATGTCATTCAAATAACGGCACAAAATCCGCGAAAGTAATGTTTTTTTCTAGGATTCAAGAATTAATCGATTGTTCTATTAATTAATTAATTTTTTTTGTCATACGTTTGGAAATCTTTGATTTACATGTTTAGGTATTTGGCCGAAATTAATATCAAAGAGAGAAGCACGTTCTTCGATAAGGAAATTCTTCACACAAGACCAAAAATAACTTACGAAATTTGGGGCTGTGGAAGCATCCGTGGTTCTCAGACTAGACAATGGATCAATGTTGGACAGTGGGGGTACACGGGACTTGCTTTGAATTCACTCATCACACCAGGTGGACAACTTGCTTTACCTCCCATTAAACCATCGTTACCAACTCTCAAAATACCCGTTAACCCGTATACTCCATGGATTGTAGAGGACGATCTTTATCAGGGCGAGGTATGTCTACGAGGTGGTCTGTTTTGCTACAGATACATCAACAAAATAAATTCTTCAGTGGAAACTAAGATTAAAAGGTGTTGTTACGGGGTGAGTATAGATATGCTTAAAGCTTTAAAGCTGGAATTGAAGTTTGATGTAGAAATTTACTTTACTCGTGATGGAATGTATGGAACTTACAATCACGAAACAGGAGAATGGAATGGAATGGTAAGAGAATTGGTAGAAGGTCATGCTGACATGGCGCTTGATTTGAGTCTGAGCGAGGTTAGGGAAAGAGCTATCGACTTCGCGTATCCATTCTTCACGATTGGCCTCAACATCTTGGTGAAGAAAGTCGTGGAAGAAAAAGAAGGTAATCTACACATTTCATTTCCACAGCAATGACAATGTTGTTTTTGATAATCATCTCAAAGTTTTTAATGGTGGTAGCGTTATTTACTATGTTAAAGACAAACGTCTTTGTTACAGAAATTCCTTTGTTTTGTTTTTGCTTTACATTTACTAGTAAGCTTTAGAATATCTTATACTGTTATAGTCTTGCTTTTGTTTTAATTACTAGAAAAATCGAGATTATTTTATATATTTCTAAAGAATACACTAAATATAAAAACATTCCAGAACACTAGGGAATAGCAAAGAACTAATATCTTCGTCTAGAACTTTCTGGAACATTGTAGAATGCTGAAAGTCAAAATAGTAAATAGTAAATTATGAAGTAATGTTACTAAGTATAGAATTTTAGCCTGAAAGTATATAAGCAGTGGCCTTAGCAGGCAGAAGGGAGTGAAGTGAGTGAAGTTAGCAAAGTGAGTGCAGTTGTGAAGTTAGTGAAGTTAGCGGAGTTAGCAAAGATATCGAGAGTAAGTAGAATTTTCAAGTGAATCAAGCCTGTGATCAAGCGAGGTGCTCGGTTTTAAGTTTTGCTTTGGATCAAGTGTTGTGATTGAGACACGAATTATTGTGAACCGTCTGGCCAACCTTTCTTGGAGGTTAAATTATCTGTTGTTGTTGTTACCGCCGAGCCTGCGTTCAGTCACTTACTCGGCAAACAACCTGCTCCTCATTGCAACTCGTAACAGTCTTCTTAATTTCCGTTCCTTAGTCCCGTTCACTTTCCGGAGAGCATTAATGAAAGTATCCTAGTAAAGTACCACTGTTGTTACACGAACTCTTAATTCAGTCTTGTTACATATGAGTTTCCAGTTTTTGGAGAACTTAGCCCGGTGACCGTCTTTATACAGATCACGAAATGATACAAGATACTACAACTGTATGGGTTCTTGATCATGCCTTTTTGGTTTGGAGATATTGAACAACTAATAATTACCTTCTGATAAGGTGGAAAGTACCAACCCCACTCACCCTAAATCACTTCTTCAGTTGACTGTAACAAAAAGATGGCGACTGGTACATTTACCCATAACCCCTAGCGCGCGAAAAACCTTAAAATGCTTCAAACCTGGCATACACAATGTTGTTAGTGCATGGGCAAGTTTCTTAAAACAATGGCCTGCCATGTGCACCTATTCGCTGCGTTAGGTTCGCAAGGTATTGTGGTCAAATGTACAGCCGCCATCTTTTTCGGCATGGTGGATTGGAACCCTCTTGATAAATATGCTATGACCTTCTCTCTTAGGGCGATTTGCAGTTAGTTTTACTGAAATCCGAATGCATAAGCTGAATGTGAATCCGCTACATTCTCAAATCCTAAATCCGGTCCAATCAATCGATCTAATCCGAGAGCTAAACAGTTTATTGACTAGCACCTCTGGGCTACCAGTGAACTTTAAAGGCTAGTTCACACTAGAGACGCAAGCGCAGACGCAAGAGCAAAGAAAAACAAGTGTGAATGGAAGTGACGTAGACGTAGACACAAGAAAAAAGAAATTTCCCTTTTCCTTACACACACCTTGCGTCTGCGCATGCTTCAAGAATTTTATAGTGTGAATGGAGCTGAAGCAAGCACAGACACAAACCACTTTGTAAAACAGACAATCACGCATGCGCACCCTCTTTGCTTGCGTCGCTTGCTTCACTTGCATCCCTTGTGTGAATGCGCTTGCGCTTGCTTCTGCGTTTCCGTCTGCGTTTGCGTCTATAGTGTGAACAAGCCCTAAAGGAGATGCTCAGTTCAGAATTTATAATGTAAATGCAAACAAACTCGCACTAGCATAATAGTTTTAAATAAATAATGATAGCATATATATCCTGAACATCAAGTGGAACTCGTATCTTTCAGATATCAAGTGGGATTCCTATCTTCGACCGTTCACGTGGACGTTATGGGGGAGCATGATATTAGTGTGTAACATGGTCATTTTTATTATGTGGGGCCTGGATCGAGTCAGTCCTTTGGGCAGCCACCATAAAGAATCCACAAACAATTTTACGCTGGTTGGTAAGTTTGGATAATAGAACGGCCACCGCCATTTATCACTTTATGTTACTGACATTTGTCTTTTTTGACGCCAGGTTTTTCTACAAGATCGATCAGAACCTTTCTATTTGAAAACTTCAAGTTCGACTTTGCAAGGAGCCAATCACAAATTCATAACCATGACAGAACGTTCTTTGAAATCAATCGCTTATTTCCGCTCCATCCTCGTGATTTAAAATCCTTTGTTTGTACTCTACCCATTCGAGAGTAAGTTGATACTTGCTGCCTTTGAATGCAGTTGAGTTTTGGAATAAGTCGTACTCGTAAAATTTTCTAAGACAACAAATTAAACTGGCTGCGTGTTCAGTTATGCTTGTCATGTAAAAGTTACTCGTGCGATTGATCCAAGTATAAATTTTCTTTGGTTGCAATGACGTTGCAGACATATTTGTTTTAACCAGTGGAAATTAAATGTTTGTAAGTGTATAGAGGCTGAACAATTACATAACATGGTGAATGTTTGGAGCAACATTGTATTTCGTAGCCGAGGTAAGGTCTAGTAGACATGAAAGAATTACAGAAGAATGTATGAAGTTACTTTGTTGATGTATAGCTTTGATAGAACAACATATCGGCCAAAATTACAAAGTAAAAACCAAATTTCCACTTCAACCCATCTGGAATTACTATAGTCTATACATCCAAATTAAACATATTTTAACTGCTTTTTTTTGGCCAAAACACTCAGGGTCGATTATTTAAACAGGTCTAAATCTTAACCCGCGTTAATCTTTGTTTGAAGGTGTTATAAGCAATAGTTAGACATCGGCTAAGATTTGGAACTCGTTTAAATAATCGGCCCTCAAGGCTTTACAAGTTTGTCGACTTTTGTTACAGGCCAACGTGCAAGTGGGATATGATAAAGGTTTACGGCAATGAAATTCAAAGAGGTGACTCTGAATCAAAGCAACTTATCCTAAAATTTGCAGGATGTTAGAAACTTTCAAAAACATAACCCTAAAACATAACCCTAAAACAGTAGATACAGCTGCCTCTTATACGTACTCGGGTTGCACGTTAATGCCATCTGGTTCTTTCTCAGCTAACCAAGAACAATTGTACAACAAAGGCTTACGAGTCTTGTTTAGTCTTTTGAAAGATTTTCACCCCAGAAAGGAACCCCGGTTCGTCTGTTTCTTAAGCTGTTTGACTCATTAGTTAAACCAATTTTATTGTACAATTGTGAGATATGGAGTGCTTATTCTACGAGAAATTTATGTTTTCATTCATTTAGAGAGATTATTTCAAATAGCTCTTTTATGTGAAAAACTTCAAATTAAAGCGTACAAATTAATTCTTGGAGTAAATTCAAAAG
>JANSTQ010136200.1:0-13584 GCA_026167885.1 Bergia puertoricense
CAACTGAGCTACAAGGCCAGCTGGGAGCTAGTCGTGGGTAATTAAGATGGTAGTGTGCGGCAATGAACACATGAGTGAGGCGGTAACCATTAAGGTTTGGCCGCTCAGCACTAATAAACTTTAACTTAACACATTTAATAATAACTATATCTCATTGGATAGCCAATGTTACTAAACAACCCACGAGCAAAGCCATAGGTTGATAACATTGCAGATGACAGTGACAAGAAAAGTGCAGATAGATATGTCAACGATCGTGTTTGTTACAGCGACAATCTTGCACATATTCAGCTTTTGTTAAATAATAATAATAATAATCGAAGTATCACGTTTTTAAACTTTGTACTGGAATATAGACTTTCGCTGTAAGCTTTCGGCCAGCACTCTGACCCTGATCACACTGAATGTTGCCTCACTCTGGTGCCAATAATAGTAATAATAACAGTAGTAAGCAGGTTGCGAATGTAACCCATAATTAGAAGGTCTTTAACAGTGACGTGCAGCTTCTGTCTTAAACCAAGATTTAACAAACAAAATTCTGTTACAATCAAATTCACATCGATTTTAAAAGCATTGAAAAAACGCAGTGACTCTGTGATCACAATCATACACCCTTGCATGCATGGGTTTTTGGCTGTGAAAAATTATTTTTTCTTATCAAAATCTAATTTTTTCTTTATCAGCAAGTTACTGTCCGTACTCTATTTGTATAATTTTGTCTTTTGTATAATTAATATTATGTAGAATATAGAAAAAAACAAAAACGTAATTTGAGTGATAGTGAGTTAACTTTATCTGCGCAATTGGTTAGCTACTCTTTATAGACAGTAACGAAGCAGTCCCACATTTGATCAATCGTAACACTAACTCTAGCCCTAACCTTAACCTTAGAAGTTAAGGAACGTTTCATAGCAATCTATATTGAATTTCCTTCCGGTTAAACCATAGTTGGACCACTCTGTGATTGCCAACTCGGAGTAATTACCCTTATTTGGCTGTGAGCTACAGCTTGAAATGACGGCAATTGAGAACAAATGACAATGATCGAATATACTTTCCATTTGTCTGTAAATAAAGAGTGATGTCTGGTAACTGATAGTCAAACAAAAGCGACTGATAATAACTTACCCTTGTTTGCGTATTTGTCTGTAAACGAAGTTGAGTGAATGCAATTGATGATGAACAATAGTAATTGATAGGAATTTTTTAAATCGATTTCTGGAATTTCGAAATTTTTTAAAAAGACGTTTCGACCGAAACCATCGGTCTTCATCAGTGAAGTTGGTCACGTGACAGAAATCGATTTAAAAAATTCCTATTACAATTTGAACCTGGATGAATGAAAATATTCACTCTCACAATAGTAATTGATAGTAACTTACCCTTAAGTGCATGTTTCTCTGTTGGACTGCCAAGACTGAAATCAGCATTTACGGGGTCGTCCGTGTCATACAAATGGTACACCTCCCTGACCCGCTTGTGTGAAATGCTCATGTACCTGCTGTTGGGGTTAATGGTGTACGCGGAGTAGTTCTTGTGAAGGTTGCCGGAGTCGGTGTTGGACAACAGCTTGTAGATGTTCTCTCGCTCGCTCAGGATCTGCAGCGGCGGCTTGTCCAATGAGAACGAGCGAATCATCCATGCCGCATCTAAGGCACTCAGCACACCGCGGGCGCACCCTGATCCAGTGGGCCAAAACGGCTGCAATTTGGAACAAGTTACGGCACGGAATTAGAATCAAAACACGGTGACAGCTCTGAATAACAAACTACGCCTGTGTGAGTGAGTTGTAGTAAGGACGAACAACGGCCACATTTCGAAGACGGTAGACAGCTTACCACAGATTCTGAATCGAATTACGTTTATATATATCAATTTCAGTGAACGATGGTAAATGAATGGTGAATTAAAGTAATTGACGATTCAATATTTAATCATGAGATACAGTGAATGGTAGCAAATGAGGTCGAGCTGAAGCAAATGATAATTCAGTGTTCAACAAAGGTAAAGTATAATTAACAATTATCCCACGAAGTGGGGGTCACTAATGGTGGATATTTCCCGAGACGCGAATGCACCGAGGTAAATATCTATCGCTAAGCACCGACACTGAGGGGGATAATTGCTTTAGTATTAACCAAACAGGTGAATAGCACTTTTAGAAATAATTTATTTCCATTTTTTGCACATGTCTTACGCACGTCCATCTCGCGCGCCCTCGATTCATGCATGAGCGACCGAAGTGAATGGCACAAGATATTCGGTATCTGATGAACCAGTCAGAGCGCGCGAAAAGTGCTGTTCACCTGTTTGGTTAATACTAATGAATGATAGTCGACAGTGAATGATGAACTAAACTGACTGACGATTGATGGTGACTAGGGTGACAATAACTTACCTCTAACAAACTGTCCCCCACTAACCCCACCAACAGTTTGCTTCCTTTTCGCTCAGTTATCCGCGCCGCATTCTCAGCTTTCTTGATTGAAGTGAAATCAAACACAGCCACATCCTGCTGTCCGGTACTCGTGATCTTGTATTCCAAATTCTTTTCGTTTAATTGTCCCTTGGTCGCATACTCCACCACGTCCCTCACGAACACCTGAAGTTGTTCACGGTTCACGTTGTTGGCTGCTAGAAGCTCGGATGGACTAAGATCCTGAGGATAACAAGTTTTGGTTTTTGGGTCTCTTGAGTCTTATAATATTCCTGGTTTGAGTGATTTTTATGATATTTTTTTTCAAGATTAAAGTAAACTTTTAATGTAAATCATCAAGCTACAGCAAAAAAGCATCCACTGGGCCATGTCAGACCAACATGGTATTTCCAAAAGAATGGGTAGAGAAATCATCTTTTGATCTCTTGCACTGAAGAAAAAGGCAGCTGAGGTTCCCGGGTCGAAAGAATAGACATGGACACCTGACAGCCGTAACAGGGTTCATAGTTGATCTCGGAGAATAACCACAGCCAGTATAAAAAAAACTGTATGTAGGTAACTAAAAAAACACCGAGATTCAACAAACGTGTGCGAGTTCTTCAGTAGCGGAGCCAAAACCAATTGAAGAGTTACCCACATTTTAGAATTTTTTTATGGATGTACAGTTACTGCTTTACCATCTATTTCTGAAAGACGTTTGTTGTCTTCTGTCCAATTCAAAACTTTTGTTTAAATCCCGCGACAGATGGTCGAGAGACTGGGCCAACGGGTTAAAATCCCTGCACACGGAGCCAGAAACAAGATCTCAAAATAACTTTAGCTGTTTTACCCATGGAGGATTTTAGAAACAAGGAGAACAAAAAAAATTAGGGGGATTTGGGAAAAAGAAAATAAGCAAGTATGAAAGGTCCTTGCTTTTCGTGCCCTTCCCGTCGACTCCCGCGCGCATTTCTCTTCCCTTCCCAAGAGGCTCTGCGGAGGAGAGTCAACAGTTTTACCTGCTTCAGCACTCCTCGTTGAAGCAAACTCGACTTGAGCGCCGTCATGACAAAGTAGTGAGTTTCGTCCTTGTAGTACACGATGTTTTCAAGGCGGATATTTTTGTGGTTCTTGAGATCATCGAAGAACTTGGGATTGAAATGATAAGCGATGCCACTGATTTCCTCCACGTTCTTTTCGATTTCGTCATTGTGATTGATGAAGTTGGCGGTGATGCCAATCGCCAGTGTTCCTGGACAGAGATGATCAAATAAATATTTCAGCAGCGATACAAAGATTGATAGAAGATTGGAGTTTTTTTCTTTCATATGGTGATGAAGCCTTCTTTGTTGCAGCCCCACAATTTTGGAACAATTTTTCCAACTATCCTCGCACATCTCAGTATCTGGAAATTCTTAAGTATTATCTTAAAACTTGATTTCTTAAATGTATTTATTGTGAATTCTTGACAGTAGCCCTGTACTTTTATTTTACTTTTTAAAATTAGTTTTCATACACATAGAATTAAAATGTAAATGCATTGGAGGTATGTAATAATGCGTCCTAAGTATTTCAATCTTTACCATTATTATTATTATTATTAATATTATTTCTACTAACAATAATATAATTCGATATATATTTAATAAAAACGCTGTGTATTTCTACTTTAATTTTTCCTCAAACAAGTTTACTACTAGTATTGTTATTATTATCATGATTATTATTGTTCTTAATAATAATATAATTTCTTGTGTACCCGAACTAAGTGTCATTTTTATCGATGTATTATCAAAAACGCTTCATATTTCTACTATAATTGTTCCTCAAACAACTTTTTGGAGGCAGTTTTATTTTCTTGAGGTGAATTACTATTTGTTTTGTTTCGTCATAATAAACATGATTACATAAAATTCTACACTATTTAATAACGAAACAGAACTTCAGTATGGGATGTTGACAGATCGGGAATCCTCCAATTTACAGTTATGGTTAATTCTGAGGAAAGAGAGATAGAAAGTAAGAGACACGAATGCTTCCAATATTGAAAGTACACATCTGTGATTTTAGGTTGTATGACCTAATTTCGGAATAATGATTTTAGCTTGGATTCCTTGTCTGTTTGAGAATTTAATTACTCCTAAATTACAAAAATGAAAACGAATTTTAGACGCATAAATAGTAGTGTTACTATTAATTTATTCAACGGTATGTATCGCGTTACCACAAAAATGACCAGAAAAGGAAGTCCAGTTTGGTGTCTAATTTAAAACTGCTTGCCACCAAATAAAATAGTAATTGAGTCATCTTCGCCGATTGTAAATTGTAAAATTGTAATTATGATGATTATAATGATGACGATGACAGAAACACAAATCACGTGATACCTCTCATCTCAATCTGCTTGAATCCCGGCAACACGTTCTTCTTGCCATCAGCACCAATGACGACATCGATCTCCAGTTGGGAAACAGGGTGAGGGGAGGGGCTTACTTTGCATTTCCATCCTTCCTCCTCATTGGTCGGTTCGATCATGTGATCAAACGTCGCGCCCGTAAATATCTTAACACCGAATATCAGGGCTGTCTTCAAAAGGATGGCCTGCAGCCGGCGAATACCTGTGGAAAGTAATATTTAAAAAGTTTCATTTACTTTCATGACATGGTTTGTTCTTGTGAATAAACTAAACTACTGAAATTCCTCTGTTGTTATAAACAACATCTCTTGATATGGAAATTCGTCAAAAACGTGAAAGTTGATGAAGAGCAGAACTGATCGAGTTGAAAAGAAGGTAGTTGCTAAGTTGTGCAAACGAGATACAACATATCTAGGTCTTATCCTGTTTTTTCATATTTCTCTATGGTAATAGGGCGGGGACTGAAATACTAGGATTTTATCAGCCTTGTAACTGCAAGTCAGGCTTGAAAATATTTTCAGTCAAAACTGTGTGAGATGAATCCCGTCGCACTATTTTACCCAAACTGACCTTTAAAGTTCGAATAAAGCCTACGTATTTCAAGATAACAAGTTAGCTGATAAAAACAGCAATCCTGAAATCATGTCATGCGCCTGTTCTACTATAACAATTTACTTTTGAATCCTGAAGGAACAGAAGCCGGCCCACGCTAATTATGTTCTAAATATACATGTGTGCCGGTATCATAGGTTGTGAAGCTTCAAAAACTTCCTGTCCGATGTTTTAGCTCTGTTTTTCACAGCTTTATTTGTATACAAAAAATAAGAGTCTGATTCAATAAAAACGAGATTATGTTTCAGCGCTTTTAATGGAGACACGTTGTCAGATGCGAGTAAAATCCCCTAAAGTCTGCAGACCGCTGGCAGTTACGTGACCAGCGCCAAGGCGCCACGTTTACCGTTCAGGTTATGTCATCACACATGAATGCCACAAAACAAGTACAGGGTTTTGAAATCGTTGAATAAACAATTTGCTTTTTATGGTCGTTTGTTGCATAACTAGTCAATAGTGATAATCACTATGGTGGCGCCAAAACAGCAATGTTGCAGACAATTATTGAATTAACTTTTATCTTAATGGCCAAATTTTGTATATTCAAATTTTGTGTATTCAAATTCAATATACTAATCAGTTTTATTCTTTCATTTTTAACAAATCCATTTGTGACAAATCAACAAGTTCACCCCTATTACTATAACACAAGACATCCTACAAACTAGAGGTCACGATTCCGTAGAAAGCATTAAATAATTTATTCTACTTTTTCAAGGGCCAAAACTATGGAATTCTCTTCTACATGGCCTCATTCAGCCACCCAATCTCTTCAGTTTTAAAAGAGTTCTATAAAAGTGTTTCACAAATCAGCCAAACTGAAAAATTAATTAAATGTGACATTGGCTTATTCATGTTTGCTGCGTTTTTTTTCCTTTGACTGTTTTTCTTTCTCAGATCCTACTTATGACTGCATCCTTGACTGAAACGACGACTGTGCATTATGAAGCCTCTGTCATAAGCTTAAGGAAGTTTTCTTTTTATTAATTCTAATCACTTCAGTTATCTAATGAGTAAATTAATTCATAATTACTTGCTGATTAAGATCTCTTTAAATAGCTCAGCTCTTTTTATAACTACAGCTACCAGTAATATTGTATTAATTATCATTGCAAATGTTAAAAAGGCAAGATACATACTATAAATACAAAAAAAAATAAATGAGCTGCTCTCAACTTCTGACGGCAAACACCAAACTGCGGTTTGCAGCTAACGGTAAGCACAAAAAAACCTGACAAATACAGATCCAAGTAACAGTCTAATATCGTTCAATTCACGGCAGCAACGTAATTTGACCAGTACAGAAAAAATCTGGTTTAGTGAGATATGCATGATTCAGTCTCACAGCTGTCTAATGGAAGGAATTTTAAAAAGGCAAAAACAACGACTGTGTTCCCCCTTTCCTTGAGTTGTGGTTAAATAGGGCTGATGTTGCATGTCAAAAATCTAAAAATGGATGGTTAAGCGGAATCGCTTCCGTTCCATATAATTTGATGACGTGTTACTACTTTTCCTACAAAACAAGTTTGGATATTTGACACTTTATCGGCTCACTCTTAGAAAGTTTCCGACTTTCTGATCTATTGCTTTAGAACTTTCATGTCTTTGATCACAGTTAAGCTTCGACGTGACTGGGTTATTTTCTGCTTATCATTTGCAGTCGCATAACTACATCAAAAGCAGAGACAGCAGGAGCGGCTGAAAAAAAAAGAATTTGACCGCCCCACGGTCTCTGAAGATGAGTGAAAAGATAAAGGAGGAAGTGAATAGAAGTTTGCTCGCCCGTATTTTTCTAGAAACATTTCAAACATGAACATGCTTAACGAGGCGCACATCGCAAAGTCCCACGTGAAACTGTCATACAGTAATCACCAATTCTCTGTCCTTCTCCAAATTTGTTCACATAACGGTTATCTGACTTTAATCAGTGGCTACCAGGTCATACTACGAAATTTTTTAACATCAATCCAGATGTTTCCATCATGCTTTAGATGTCAGAAACTTTTAAAATAGCTGTCAGCAGCTCTTATTGACGCTAGATAATGCAGTCAAGGGTTAAATATTTCGGGGAACGTAAATTGAAGCTGTTGTTGTATTTGCGGTAACGATCACCAGGCCCCCTCATGCTGATATGTTAAAACAATTCTTTGACGAAAAAGGGTAAAAAAGGGGCCCTGGCCTGATAGATGCCCCAGACAACAGACACAAACAAAGTGAAAAAAAGCATTACAAAATAGGCCTGGAAAATGCTCAAGGCTGGTCAGTGCCATGATTGTTTCAGTCAGAAAAGGCAGCGGAAAATAACGAGAAATAACGACACTATGTTTATGTTCTTTTTATGTCCAGTACAGTTGAATCTCGTTGGGGCGATGAGCGAAACAGAGTGTATGTTTGTATTCGGTGAGGATCTTAGAAGGACTGCATCTCAATTAGCTCTTAGTAGGACGAGGTTGCAATAATTCTAAATATCCTAAAAAGAACCAAATGTCAAACTTTCCCTGAATGTGGTTCTACTTGACCAACGAGGCAATTCTAAAGCTGATGGCTCATTCCAGCACAAAGTACAAATTCAAGAAGGAAAGAGAGAACGTAAAAGGCGTCTTGAGACTAAACTCCATTACTGACCCTCTGGCGTGTTATGTATAGCAAAACGATAGGATGTAAATCGTAATGGGGAAATTTATTATGAAGAGTTTTCCAGCAAGTGAAATAAGCGCCGAAGTCCGTATGGAAATGCGAGCATTCGACAATACAATCAGTCCTTCAGTAGTTATGCAGCACAATTTGTCACTACGGGAATGAAAAGATCGTTGACACTGTTCCCTCAAATTATCCCTACAATGCTGTAGATGCTAGTTTTGCATGAAAGAATACAAAAAACTTTGATCATACATGTATTTGATAGTTGGTACGAATTGAGATATGATCTACACAATACATTGTTAAGACTCTTACATGAGTTATTGTTTGTGCAAAGAAACAACTGCAAAACATTGTCCAATTCACGACTCTACAGGCCAATGGGTACCCAGTTATGTTTCTTTTTCATGCAAATCAGCTTTCACAGCAATGATTCGCTGGGTTAAGTGGCGAATCATATTTTCTTGTTAAAACAAAAGCTTGAGACATTTTGAAGATTTGAAATATATTAAGAAGTTAGTCGGAGAAACAACGCTTAGTAAAACAGCTTTTGATGTTTTCTGTTTTTTAGATGCATTAAATGTTTTTTTAAAACTGATATATATATTCCCTGTTGAGCTGAATTTGCATTCACAAATTTGTGGTTCCCGTAACAACAAAGAAACCTCGGAGGTTCCATGGATTCGTTATTACGTTCTCTTGCATGTATAACAAAATACGTAAAAATAAAATTGTTTTAATTTAGTCAATCCGCAGCTTTCGTAACGTTTATGTTCGTATATAAAGAGCGTGCCGTGCGAAAATATTGATCATCTTTCGATTTTTAGTTTTTATAATATTGTGCGGTCTTTTTCGTTTACAGTGGTTCCCGCAGTGTCATCTTCGTGTATCAGGGTTGCGCGCAGGGTTGTCTTACTCAACTGCGTGTGTTTGATATGATAATTTTGTGAGTTTTTAAATCTGATTGATTCACCGAACTGTTTTTCATATCGTCTTATTCCATTCAAATAAAGGACAAATAAGCGCCCGGAAACAAAATGCCGCGTTTAAATGTGATCATCTCCAATTATGATAACACCAAGCCAATCATTAATTCTGCACTAACACAGGATGGGCAGCATTTGCCAAGTATCAGTGTTGATGTGGAAGTCAACTTTCAGATTATCTCACGTACTCTGTGGATGTAATGGAGGCAGAACAGTTATTGTTCGCCAAATGAAACAACTGTATTCTGAACTACAAAACAACGCAAGTCTGGATATTGATTTTACCCAGCAGGGATACGCATTCACGAAAATATAGTGTCCGTGAGTGAGGTTAGAGTCAGGCTTGTCGAGCAGGTGAAGATTAACACTTGGCATATTTTCACTAAAAAGTTATGTTTGTTGCCACTTGGTATATTTAAATTTTGAGATATTCGAGTACAAATACAGAGTATTTACATGTAAGCTGGTCTGGTATTTTGTAGATGTTATTGGTAGCTTGTTGAGGAACTACACACCTTTTTTATAAGAACAATAAGGCTCAAATCGCCCCAAATATTAAGAACAATTTAAGAACAATCTGAGGCAGGGAAGATACCGATAATGATAAAAGAGGAGATCTTCAGATTGGTTACTTAACCCGAATCAGTAATAACACGCCAACGTTTTAATGTTTTCGCAACATTTATTTCCATACAGATAAAACTGTTTGCTAAATAATATATTACGTTTTGTTCAATTGATGTACGGTATTAAAAATTTGTCCGCCGATCAATGAACGCGTATTTTCAACGTCCAAACAGATTGGAATTGGCAACCTGACACTTGAATTGAAGAGGTATCTTAGGTACAACATTGCAGTTTTAAAAAACAAGAACAAATTAAGAACAATTTGAAGCTGAAAAGCCCAAAAAATTAAGAAGAAAGAGCCTCGGCCAAATTATCGAGTTCTTATAAAAATAGTGACTATAATATACTGTTATCACACTGACTAACACCCATTGTAGACATGAATTTTTACCTGACAAATGTAAGACATTTTCCGGGTTGAACAAGTGAACATTGTCAAGTAATAAAACCAAAAAAGCTGGAAAGTTAGTTGGAACCGCCAATGAAATTAAAAATTTGTTAACCGAAAGTCTAACTTACTACGAGTGATTTTTGTTTGAAGAGATGAACAAATAAGGATTTTGTGCAGCACTAAAGGTGCAGAAAATGTCAGATATTCTCAATATACTTTGTTTATATGATTCTGAAGAGTGGAGTTAGCTCTGCATTATACGGTCACTTATAACCTTGAATGTAAATTTCAGTACAATTAAAGTCACATTTCTTCTCTTACAATTCAACAAGACATAACAATTTGAATTTTTTTCTTCTGACTTGTTCTCGCAATGGGGGCATCAGCTGTGTCATTATATAGAGTTGCAATATTTAGTGATATTTCACGGAATCTTTCGATAAGACACTCGTCAACTGCTCCGGTTGATTCCATTGGGCGGTTTTAATAGCAAATGAATATTTTCTTGCCGAATGATATATTTCGATTACTTCTTTGCTCGTTAATTAAAACTTCACAGTTCTTCAAATCGAACGTCGTTTTGCGTTCGTAAATCGCCTTTAGCAACAAGTAGTTTGCGATTTTTATAAAGCCTTTTGTCACAACAAGGCGATGCATGTACGTTGCACTATATCCCCTCGGGGTGGACATCAATAAAAAAAACGAAGCAGTCGTTTATTCGCTAAAAAAACATGATGAGTAACATAATTATCGAGAACATACAGAACTGAATCAAAACGAGAATAATCAACGTTGTGGATAAGTTTTAATTAAACTAATTCGGGAGGATGAATATCAAGTAAATGTGAACTGCATAATTCGCACATTCGACCGATTCCATTGCTACACGCAGAGTTCGTCTAGAACAGCGTCTCGGATTCAAACCAACGAAGTTCTACAGTAGCCCATGAACGTGACAGAGATGGACACCAGATGATATCATCTCGAGTGGAATTAACGACCAATAATTTGAATTTTGAAATTCCCTAATTCTGGCTTGATTGGAAAACAACCAGCATTAAGTGAATTTCACTTCATAATCTCTTTCTGAAATCGACATTGTACACATTATGAAGGATACCGGAAGAGTGCAATCGTGCTTTTATGCCGTGATTATGACAAAATATTTACTTTCAACTCGATGGATACAATGGAAACCGTGCGGCGGCCGGCAGTGGACGTTTTGAATTTAAACGGAAGAAATTTTAGTCGCAGGCGGAAATGATTTCTAAGATAAAAGCAGCACAAGAATTTAGTTGCGTGTGAGTTACAAACTGTAATTAACTCGAAGAGGCCCCAGATTCTTGGTGCCACGTATTATCAAGCCATAAACATCTAATTTTCACTAAACAAGCGTGTATTTAAAGAGATTTTTAATGAAAACAGAGAGCGAACGTGAGTTGTTCTTTTGCTGGTGTACTTACTGATGTGTTCAATGGTTCCTGAGCAGAACTTCCCGTAATATCGCTTGGCTCCCAGCGAACGAAAATCTGTGAGTAAAAATGGCCACAGATGTAGAACATTGTTGCGAGAGAACGATGTCCTCTTTTCCACAACTGCAACTTGGGCTCCCAAGAGAGCTACTTCGATCGCAGTCCTCAAACCGATCGGGCCTGCTCCTATCACTAAAACTTGAAGATCCTCACAAATCTTGCCTTTGCCATATTCATTTTGATTAGCCCTTGCGTCCAATAGCTCCCAGAGTGACTTGCATTTCCACGACTGCAACTTTGACTTGAGTTCGCAATAAAAATCTCGTGGGTTTTCAGCTTGGACCTGTATTGCTTTCACGAGCCGTTTGAATCTTTTCAGAATTTGGGGACAGTCTTCAGCATCGATGAACCGACTAAACAAATCCTCGATTACCTCTTTCGGGAGAGACACATTTTCCATCGTGTCCCATCAAAGGGCGAGAAGACTTGTAGAACCTCGCATGAAAAGATACAAAAACCGTCCGCGCTACTCCAACGGACTCGATTCACCGAAAACAAATTTAAATTCAGAAACTTTGTAATAGGAGCAATATTTACTCGTGTGATTCGTTGGCCTGGAACGGAATGTGTCATTAATGCCACTTTAATTGTGGCACAAACAATAAGAACTCTCAAATCACGTGTACCCCACAAAGCCAATTGGCTTGAACCGATCGATATCGCCATTTGAGACAACGGTTTTCTTTAAAAAAGTGGAAGTTTTTTT
The DNA here is from genome assembly GCA_026167885.1 of Bergia puertoricense. Classification (NCBI taxonomy): domain Eukaryota; kingdom Metazoa; phylum Cnidaria; class Anthozoa; order Zoantharia; family Parazoanthidae; genus Bergia; species Bergia puertoricense. The sequence continues at coordinate 12,327 of JANSTQ010136200.1, forward strand.
GGACTTATAAGTTATTAGATTACCATCTACATTTTAAGTCCTGATTTCAAATAATATAATTTCTTATGAAAAATAGTTTTTAAAGCGATATTTCTGTATACTAAATTTTAAAGCGAACACAAATGTCCGACTGCAAGCGTATGTCCGTCCGTACGGTTTCAGTTTTTACATGCTGTATGACTATCTCTCCATATACCTAAACTTTTTCTAATCTATCTCTTACCAGCTGTCTGTTTAATGATATTTCAGGGAAAAGGTGGTGAGGTCGATAAAATGGATGACTGAAACTAAGTGAAGATAGCAAATTTCAAATTATAATTTCAAGTTATTTTAAAATCAGTAAGATTCCAAAAACAAAATAAAGTCGGCCCACGCAGCCAGAGCCAAATTTTTAAAATTAAAATAATGCTGAGTCCTCTTCAGGCTGTCGTGAGCTGATGCATCAGATTTCTTCGTCATGGAACGGAAGTGCTTAGAGTTGTCATTATCTGTATAGTTTCCTTTTCTCCAACAGTTTTTGTTTCGCTCTCCATTTTGCTAACCACAGGCAGCCCAAGCTTGTAATTCGTGTTTTTGAAATAAGACTTTGTATAGGAAATTTAATCGTTTATCCATATTTCCACATAACTGCTAGTTGGATTGAAATAAAGTTTGCGTACCTCAAAGCATTTGTTTACTATGTGTTCTGTGCGCGATTTGAAGCCATTTGGAGCCATTATAATATGTAGGATTCAAAAACATGAATTACAAGCTTGGGCTGCCTGTGGCTAAACCATAGACTGATACAGAGCAGTGGTTACAAGTCTGAGCATGAACATACTCAATATGCTGTAAAACGTCCGGTCTGTGGACGAGCCGAATTTTCAAATCGATAGCTACCATTTAAGACCTGTAATTGGCCCAAATCTCAATTAACCTTGCCTGATCCCAGCCAATCCTAATCTCGCTGGGGCCTGCGTTTGGCTCAAATCTCACCTGATCTTGCTTTCCAACCAGTAGTAGTAAAAAATAACAATAAAATAAAATATGCCCAGGTCGGCTTTCCCGCATACTCGACTTTCTTGGGGCCTCTCTTGTTTACACCATTCGCCGTAACAATAAGTTTTGCGTGTTTTGGGGGTTTTTTTTGGTGTTTGATGAAAAGGTAGAAAAATAATGGTGTTTCGCTGTTTTTGTAGCACGGGGAAAACTTGGGGCGAATGAGGGAGGGAAAAGGGGGAGGGGAGCGCCTGTGGACATTGTAAAGGAAAAGCTCTAC
>JANSTQ010136222.1:0-13579 GCA_026167885.1 Bergia puertoricense
CGCCATAGTCAAAAAGGGGTAGAATAAAAGAGTTAAAGAAAGTTATCCTAGCACTTAGTGGTAGGCAAGACTTGATGTGCTCCAAAAAACCTAGTTTCTTATTTATCTTATGACGTATGTAATCAACATGGTCTTCCCATGTAAGGCTCTTATTAATAACTAATCCTAAGTATGGAAAAGATTGGGCTTCATCTTATTAATAACTATTCCTAAGTATGGAAAAGATTGGGCTTCATCTTCATGATTCGCTTATACGCCTGTAATGCTACCTTGCCGGTTCTTTTACAGATATGAAGGACCTCTTTGTGCTATTTGCAAAGTTGGTTACTACAAGAGTCTCCTGACCTGTCGACGATGCCCGTCAGTTGGATGGATGATTGGACAGGTATGCGTCGTCACGCTAGGGCTGATTGCTCTTATTGCTTTGTTTGTTTGGATGGGAAAAAGAGAAACGGGTAAAGCTGACCACAGCCCTTTGGACACATTCTTATGCCGGATGAAGATTGTCATTGGGTTTTACCAAGTGACATCCGGAACAATTGAGGCTTTTGCATACGTCAAGTGGCCACCATACTTTTCCGAAATCGGTAGGTTTGCGGAAATCCTTCAAATGAATGTGATGCAGTTAGCGCCACTTAACTGCCTTAACAGTGGGCTTCGTTTGGACGCATTTAAAAGTATGATCTCCATGTTGGTTGTGAATGTGTCTGTTGTAGCATTAGCTGCCGTGGTTCTTGCCATCGCATGCATGTTCATTTACGTGAAATCTGACAACCGAAAAAGGAAATCTCGCCTATCCAAAGCAAAAATCCTGTTTTACAAGTACGTGGTCATGTTCCTTTTCATCCTATACCCAAGCACGTGCTCTAGCATAACACGTGTGATGCCCTGCGACGACCTCTGCTTCGATGAAAACGACTGCAGAACCTTTGTTAAAGCAGACTACACTATGAACTGTTCGGGCCCATCCTACGACAAGAAAAGACACATTGCGTACTTCTGTGTTTCGTACATCATCCTTATCCCCCTAGGGTTATTTATTATCCTTTGTAAATACTTCCTTAAATTAAGACGCCAATCAAAACGCAAGCAAAACCAGAACAAAGCAGACGCTGAATATGAGAGAGAAGAAATCCACATCGAAAGGCAGGAAAACGTAGAAAACATCCAAGAGCCGATAGACCGAGGTCAGGGAAAAAACCAAGAAGATGACGATCGTAGAAGAGATGAGATCCACGTTGAGGGAAGGGAAGATGAAGAGAAACCAAGGCCTGAACAGGAAGAAGACGATAACCCAGAAATCATTGAAGGCGTTCGTTTTCTTTATGAAAGTTATAAGCCTCATTATTGGTACTGGGAACTGGTAGAAACCACCCGAAAAGTGGTGATGGTTTCCTGTCTGGTGCTAATTGGACAGGAGAGCAGGACCTACGTCGGAGTTGGGGCTTTACTTGCGGGAGTTTACGCCATCGTTTTCGCATTCATAGAGCCAATGACTGACGCATTTGACAATAAGGTTCAAGGCTTAACCGTGGGTGTGACCTTCCTAAACTTAGGAACTGCAGTCATAATGAAGATACCGGTGGAAGCGATTAGAATGTCTAGTAATCAGTACCTGGACAGTGACATCGTCAACACGATTCTTCTGATTGCGAATGTATTGGTGTTCTTTGTGCTGGCAGGTAAGGTTGGTAGAGGTCAGAAGGAAGTTAATAATAGTTATAAAAATAGTAACAAGGGAAAACAGATTAGCAAAAAAATGTGATCCCCCCCCCCAAAAAAAAAACATTCAATGGAACATTTCATTGTAAGTTAATTTTAAAATATCTGTTTCTTAAATTCACTGTCTGATTTGGAAACAATATGTATGAAATCAAATGGCGATTCCTCGTCAGTTGATAAATATTTTGGCATTTGCACTGCAATTTACTCTTCAACAAATTCAATTTCCAGTACTTCTTCTTCACATTCCTCTTCTACAATTTCAACTTCTGATTCACTTTCTGCCGAAGAATCTACTGCTGTGAGATGTATTCCCTTACCGGAAAAGGCTTTCAGAACACATTGTTTTGCCGCTGGTGTAAACAATTCCAATTTTCAGAAAAGCAACTATACAGTATTACTGTGTTTAAGTAGCGGGCAAACAGCTTTAGGATGTTATTAGTAAACGTGTAGAAAAAAACGTGATCTCCCCTTAAGAGCAGCAAAAAAAAATGTGATCCCCCCCTACCTCAAAATATACAGTCCCCGGCCCTCCCGGTAATAAATGATAGGTCCCTTAATAATAATATTAATCCAACTTTTACGAGTGCATTGCTGTGTGTTGATTGTTAACAGAGAGATGATGACAGACCGAATTGGACTTTGCTGCACAAAGATCTGTTTCAATTTTCATAAATACTACAATTTCCGAGAGAAAAAAGACAAGAAATGGATCTGATTATACCTTACCGTTAGTGATTAACAAACGGTATTACTGAGTAAGCAAAACGTTCTCTTTTGCTGCCTTTTTGAGACGTGAATTGTTGTTGTTATTTGCGATAAATTAATGAGTCAAAAGTCATATTGTAATTCATTCATTTAGATGTCCGGTTACAAGTTTGTCATCGGGTAATATCCGATAACAGACTCGGTGAAATCAAACAGTTTATACAGCCGTAGAGTGGTTAAAAGATCAAACAGATTTGTAGAAATTGTAGTTTTTATAAAGGTAATAATAATAATAATATAAACATAAATAATATTTTAATATCAATGCTCAGAATGATAACAGAAAGAAACAGTTGAAGAAGGAGGATAAGACAGAAAATATAGCGAACCTGAAACTTTGACATTTGATTTCTGTAAGGGCAGCAGAACATAGCTAAAACTCAATGTAACTGTTAAAATTACCCTTCTATATCTAAAAATCGTAAAGTAAACTGTGAGTTTAGTGTAAAGAAAAGATAGTATAAGTGCTACAAACTGTAAGTCTTCTGTGATTTTTTTACTTGATATTCTTGCATTTGTTTTTCATCTATACCCGTCCAAATTGCAAGTTTTCCATCGGTGAATATTACTTAACACACGCCACTGTAGACACCAGAAGAATCAACTGTTTGTTATGATAGGTAAAACTGTAGATACCTGTTGTTGCGTGGCTTGAAGAACGAGAAAATCGAGCCAAGTACTTGATAGACTATACTGTCCATTTTGTTAAGGACTGGGTAACAAAACAGCAATGAATTCAGGTACAAACTGAGGTTTTTGAAAGTCAAGAACCATTGGATGCTCGAGCAAAAAATCGTTTTCTCAAATAAACATTATTTTATAATGCTCATGGAAGTCTCGCCTCGAAACAAAAACTGTTAAGAGATGAAGAAATTCAACGAACATGGAAAATCTATTTTAACCATAACATTAACAGTTGAAGAGTCTAGCGTAAAAATGGCGTAAGTGACTGTTAGGGAATTTTGAGACATGATGGTTTTGTGTGAACTTTTTTGCGGGAATAAAGGTCACCAGGGTAAAGTTTGTCATGACTGTGGCTTTAATTATATGTTAGAATTGGAAATACAAGGAAAAAAGTGACACCAAATAAACAAAAATTTCAAAAAGTACAGAAGCCTGTCAAAAACTCAAAATCAATCCCAAAGTCACTTATGTCAATTTGCACTAGATCCTTCATTATTGGCTGGCACAGCTGCTGCTATTAAATGCAGGAAAGTTTGAAAGTGAACGAGAGGCATCGGCATAATAACCTTATCGTAACCAACCAATCATATTTCATTGCAAGCACGTCAAAAGTAGTCTTTTCTTCTTCAAGTACTTTAGTTTCCATGTTATAATCAAATAACAAGAATTCAATTGTGTTTTCAAAGTCGAATACTAAAAACACTGGTGAACCAATCTTCAATTTTCCTCAACTTCATGTTCTTGGACAAACAAACAGTAAGCATGTTTTTCTTCTTCGTCTTCAAGGGAAATGTATTGTCAACTTCATCATGAATTGGACTCTCTGGTGGAAGAACAGAACCTACTCGATAGAGTGTTGTCTTGCAATGTTCCAGCCAATGACAGAACTTGGCGCAGCATTAGTCAGTGCTGCTGATCCAGCCATCAAAAGTAAGGCACTCGCTTCCTCCCACGATCCTGCAACAATTCGATCGACTGTGGGAGGTCGTCTTGCGTTTGATCTTACCGGAGAAAACGCCAGTAGTACTCAACAACTCGCTGAAGATGCTGGTGTCCAGGAGGATGAACAGAGTCTGGACAAAAACGTCGGTGGTGCTAAGCAAGTCGGACGAGGTTCTGAAGACCTGGAGGATGATCAAAAGATGGACAAAGACCCTGGTGGTGCAAAGCAAGTCCGACGAGGTGCTGAAGACCTGGAGGATGATCCGAGAGCGGACAAAGACGCCGGTGGTGTTCCGCTAGTTGGAAAAGGTTCTGGTGACCCAGAAGATGCTCAGAGGGTAAATACAGTAACAAGAAAAAGACATATAAAAGGGTGTTACGAAAGCTCTCTTTAAATGTTAGGACACTCCGCATTCACAAATGTGATGTTTGCTAACGTTGAAATCTATAGTTCAAACGAAATTCAAATAATTCAGTTTACTAAAATTAGCTAAGTATGCTTTATTGGTATCTAATATGACTTAGCTCTCGGAAGTTCAAGTTTTTTTTCATAACAAATTAACCCAGTGGTGGATGGGGGGGGGGGGTTGAGTTGACTTCCCCCATGATTTTCCAAGTTGGTACACGTAACAGATTGATCTTTGGCTTGCAAGTAGCTTTGGGTTAACTAATTACTTTCATTAACAAAAATTAGTATTTAATTAACAACTGTTGATATTGATACAGTCGTTTCACAAAAAAAATCCGCCATCTTTGATTTTTAAAAAATTGTATTTTTAGCTAAATTGCACCAGTTTTTTTAACTTAGTTTACAACTTCAAAATAAGAAAATCGAGAAAAAATGCAAAAGAAGATTTAGATCAAATTTCTTCAAATATTCACGTTTTCTGATTCAAACTTTTATTTGCATATAAATTGATTTTGCATAAATTGTTAGTAATGACGTCATCCAGTTAATTAATTATTCTTGGACTACAGGTATCGCAAGTTTCAAATGCTTCAAAGCTTCAAGTTTTAGGTTGGGAAAACCTATGGAAGGGGTCAATTCGGACCCCCCCCCCCGGACGTTTGAGGGTTAAATTTTTTTGGAAAATTGTCGAAATAGCATATGCAAAATGAAACGATAGAATTCGAAAACTTACAAATCTGATTATGCATTAGTGATTGTGACAGCCGATACTTGACTCTTAGTAAGAGAACAGTTGTTCTAATACAAAAACCATATAACAGTGATCAGATTGCTTCGACTGTAAGTAAACGCCCTCCAGACACATAGATCAAGCAGTGAAACTGATAAACGCTGCTGTACAATGATTCTGAAAAAGGTATGTGTAATGTAGTAAAGCTTTCTCGGTATGCATGCACCAGAAAGATTGATAAGTTCACCCTCTTAGAAGAGTCACCTTGTCAGAAAGGATTTGACTTGACCACCTTATTGACTGGTCCAAACCTTATCAGAATGCGAAACTTGTGAGACAACGATCAGGAAACAATTCAACCAAAATCTGATGCAAGAACAGAACAAATCCATTGTTTTGAACTGGAATAAGGCTCTCGTGGCAGGTTTATCCTAGCTCAAACGGTGCATATGGCTTTCAGGGTATGATGTGTTTAGGATTAGCTCTGGTGACCCTTTAGCAGGCTAATTTTTGTAAAAAGGCTGTTTTCTCGATGAAAACACGTCCTTATTATCTTAGTATATGTAAGGAAAATTCGGTAAATAATAAAGCAAAACCCCAAAATCATTAGCTGTCTTTTTTGCGCATATTTGGTGGAATGAAGTTCATTGTTATGTCTTTTCTAATTGTAATTGTTCACTAAATGCAGCCTTCTCAAAATGTTTGAGAGGAGAAGGCTAAAGCTGTAAAGGAGGAGGCCAGGAGATAGCAAAGTGCGAGAAGAAGCAAGGGGGGTCTGGGGGCATGCCCCCCAACCCCCCCACCCCCTTCCCGGGAAATTTTGAAAATCGATGCCCCAAAAATACCATTTCCTGCCATCTGATTGGTCAAACCTCACATTTTTAACTATATATTTGAGAAATATTTTTTGGTTGGAAGATGCAATATGTACTTGATTGTTTTCATTTAATCAAAACAGCATTTAAAATGTAATTCCAACATGACAGAGGCAAGAGATTGAAGCTGTTCAATTCCCTTTATACAAGATAACTGACTCCTTATTTGTTGAGCTTATCATTTAATATTTTTCATTGCTAGTTGAAGAAGTATTGTTATGGGATTCCTATCACGACCAGTAAAAGAGGGCAGGTGGGCAAGGAGAACCTGTTATTTTTTTAATGTTTATTTTGCCCAATTTGTTTTTTAGAGGGACACTTTCATGCTTGAGTCAATGAAATTTCTTTTTTTCAGAACTTAAAACTTTTGTGTTGTTTGTCCAAAGAATTTTGAAAGAGGTTGTCTTAACCGACCAAAAAGACCTTTGAAGAATGACGTTTGCCCAGGTTTGAAGCATTTTAAAGCGATTTACTACTTGTGTTCCGGTCCGGAACATCGTTAATAACAGACCATCCGTACTATTTGCCTGTCGGAAAACTTAGATTGGTATCTGAACAGTGTCTGTTTATAGTTATTTTAGTTCATAAATAAGTTTTCTTGTCAATAAACTTTAAGCATGCGCAAAGGCTTGAAAGTACCCTTTTTATAGCTGCAAAGTGTAAAATATTTACATTTTTGGCCGAAAATCAAGGTTCGTGTTATTCGAGCAAAAATTGTCACTAGCTCCACCCCCTTATATTTACAAAACATTTTCGATTCAAATCGTTCTTAATTGGGATGGCTGCTACACTGGTAGACTAACGCAGCGCATTTGCAGTCGGTTCGAACAAATTTTGTGAGAGTTTAACATTTGCAAGTCAAGGTTCCTGTTATTCGAGTGAAAGTAGCCACTACCACCCCCCCCCCCCCACCTTATATTTGCAAAACATTTTTAGATTCCAAGTTTTCTTTGCTACACGAGTAGACTATAACACAGTGCATTTGCAGTTGGTTTGAACAATTTTTGTGAGAGTTATTAACATTTGAAAGTCAAGGTTTGTGCTATTTCAGTAGAAACAGTGACTGACCCCGCCCTATGAATTGCAAAACGTTTTCCAATCAAAGCGTTCTTGATTGAGATGGGTTTCCACATGGATAGACTTCAGTGCATTTGCAGTTCGTTTGAACAAATTGTGCGAGAGTTATTGACATTTGAAAGTTAAGGTTCGTGTTATTGGAGTAAAAATGGTCACTCACCCCAGCCCCGTTATATTTGCAAAAGATTTTCCATTCGAAACGTTCCTGATCGAGTCAACTATAACGCAGTGGATTTGCCGTTGTTTTGATCAAATTTTGTTAAAGTTATTAACATTTGAAGGTCAAGGTTTGTGTTATTCGAGTAAGAGTAATCACTAACCCAACCATCTTAAAATTTCGGGATTTTGTCAATTGTTTGAATTCATACTTGGTATGGATAGTAATGATAGCTTTTCTAAAGTTTTAAGCTATTTTGGTTGGTAATTTTAGAGTTTGGCTAAGTTTAAAATCTGAGACTTGCAATAGTCCGAGACTGGAAAATCCGAGACTGAAACTGAATCCGAGACAAACTATAATTTGGTACGCGCGCTCAGTATCGTGGCGGGAACTGGGTATCCATTGGAATCTTCAAAGAAGGCAATATCCTCTTATAACAGGAAACACCGGAAGTAAATGGAACTTTTTAAAGACGAGCGGAATTTGGACTTTTTCACTAACGCTCTTTAATAAGCTGAAGAACAGGATTGGACTTTTTTCTCCAACGGTCGTTAATCAACTCCATTTGTCAAAACAAAAATTTTTTTAATCTCACGATTTTCTCCTAAATCTCATTCTTTTTTTGGTAAAACTCACGATTTTTGACCATCGGGGATCGGCAAACAACTTTTCAGGATGAAAACTTTAAAGTAATAGTCTACCTTAATCCTTACTATAAGTATAACGAAAAAGAAAATTACTGACAAGGCCTGTGTGGCAACTCACCTCAATAAGAAATGTATCGAGTGTCCTTCAATCAGTTCAGTGATCACATGCGCCATCTGGTCCTTTCACGGATTTTTCACCTTGAGTTTGAATGAGCGAGCGGAAATCGTACTTTATTAGCTAACTTTTAAGTGCACACAGATTTCATGTCGCGAATGTGTCGATATATGCAACATGTTCATTCACTTTCGGGAAACACAATTTGCGATGCAATAGGACTGATAAAAACAACCCGCTTGCATTAGTTCGTTCTATTTCAGACCGATGTGTTACAATTGCTTTGTCGTTCATGGATTTTAATCTAAGTGTTTGGAAGGAAATACACTTTGCTATAATCTTGAAAACTACAACAAAGTTCTTCTGAATACGGTTCTCATGTCACTTCCGTTGATAGTAACTTTCAAATGACGGAAAACTTCTTCCTTGATACAGATTTTGTGCTATTCGGAAATAATTTTTTAAAATTATTGATTATTATTATTAAAATATTACGAAAAAATGAGGCCTCCTTGCGCAAGAAACCAATACTTCAAATGGCAATGTTTTTTTATTTGATAAACGTAATGTCAAGACTACTTAGTTTGAAAGCGATCTTCCGAAATACTTATTGACTGCTATCCCGCATGATCTCCATAGATCACATGTATTTGCCTCTTTGCTACCAAAATGTTGGGTTTTGTACAGAACAAAGTAAAGTTTTTAATTACCCAAATTACAAACCTATATGCAGTTAAAACAACGCTGACTTGACTATCTTCATGCAAACGATCAATTCACCAAACTTGCCCCAGTGCCATCTTTGACCAACCTTCTACTAACGTGAATCACGTCTGTGCTACGAAATACCTTCCTCAAGATTTCTGTTGCTCTCGAGGTTAAAGACTTAAAAACTTCGCAACAAATTTTGATCCAATACACCATTTTTCAAATGCGAAAACTTCTGCTCGTTCTTGGGTATGAGGGGACAAATGTTGCTCCGCCTCATTCTGTCTTCTTAATTCATCAAAATCTCCCCCCCCCCCCCAACCACCAAGTGCAAAATTGCAGTAGTAAAATAACATACAAACCAGCTTCACATTCAAGCGCAAAGCAAAGTAAGGGTTTTGCTGGTACTCATAACTCCTCTTTACATAGTCATTAGAGCGATTCCCATTTGACCTTGAAAAACTCGTTCGCTACATGTCTACTTTTTATTTCATCTGCCAATATCAATAGCACTTTAGTGTTCGTTTGTCCAGTTACAAAATACTTGCATTGCACAGAACAGGTCGCCCAACACGGCGCCAAATGAACATGTTCCAAAATCCGGTACGTTGGCCGAATGTTCGAAGAGTCAATCAAAACTCAAGAAATTCAATTCTCGTTCGGTTTGCCTGTTTTCGTCTCGAGGTCAAATGAAAACCGATCTATTATGTGATATTTTTGAAGCCTTGTTGTTTATCTTCGTTTAGAAATTATCCATCTTTACATCTTCTTTACACCATTTGGAATTTTTTTTTAATCATCGTAAAGACCTGTCAGCAAATCTAACCTTGTTCTTCGAATGATTGTGCGAGTGGCCTAGTGAGAACTGAAATCACTTGACTGGGATCTCAATTTTGGACAGTGAGTATTTGATACAGCGAAATTGTGACAAGTCAAATATCTGTTTTTGCAAGGAAAAAAATGACCATTACCAATGTTTCTTTGCAGCTACAGTGTAAGTTAACAAATGCATGGATTATATAAGACAGCAAATTTAGGAAAGTAGTTTACAAAGTCTTAGGGCTAGAGCCTATAAATATCTCTGTTTGTCAGCTTCAACTTCCTTTCTCCGCTGCATTATTGCTTCATTTTGTTGTTGGATTTTGGCTATTCTTGCATCCAGGTCCCTCTCTCTCGATTCTGGCAGCTTGGTCTCAGTCTTTTTTACAATTATTAAACCTGGTTTGGAATCACACAACTTGACCACTGCCTTCTGCACAGGCTTCTCATTGACAGACTTATTCACAGCTTGGCTTACAGACTCGGAGGGCCTCCGTGGCTTGAGGCGCTCTCTTAGGTCTCCTTGTAAAATAAAAATTATACTGTTATCAATATTTGCAATTAATTTAAGAAACTAGGGAAGAGACAGAATGGTAATGGAGCTGGGAGAGAAGGAGGGTTGCTGTCTTTGTAAAGGAACTGGGGAAGAGGAAGACAGGATTGGTGACGAGGCTGGGAGAGAGGGAAGGGGTTTGTCTTTCTAAAGAAACTTGGTTAGAGGGAGATGGGAGTGGTAATGGGGCTGGGAAAGAGGGAAGGGGTTCATCTTTGGAAAGGAACTGGGGAAGAGAGAGAAAGGATTGGTAATGAAGCTGGGAGAGAGGGAGGGGTTTGTCTTTGTAAAAGAACTAGGGAAGAGGGAGACAGGATTGGCAATGGGGCTGGGAGAGAAGGAAGGGGTTTGTCTTTGTAAAGGAACTGGAGAAGAGGGAGATAAGATTAGTAATGGGGCTGGGAAAGAGGGAAGGGGTTCATCTGAAGGGCTGAAGGATCAGGAGAAGGAAGAGGTGAGTTCAAACTTGCAATACCAGGGATTAAAGCAAATGTAAAGTAATTGCGAAATTTACTTCAAGGTTTTGTAACGGTATGATTTCCTTTTTGACATTCCAGATTCTGTTAAAAGAGCTTCTGGGTAAAACATTTGGTAAAGCTTGTGTACAATCCTATTTATGGTCTACCACCAGTCTTTCTCATTCATCAAATGATTCAGGCAAATACCAGGGATTAAAGCAAATGTAAAGTAATCGTGAAATTTACTCCAAGGTTTTGTAACGGTATGATTTCCCTTTTGACATTCCAGATTCTGTTAAAAGAGCTTCTGGGTAAAACATTTGGTAAAGCTTGTGTACAATCCTATTTATGGTCTACCACCAGTCTTTCTCATTCATCAAATGATTCAGGCACAAAGGAAATTGTCTGATTGTATATAAACAAGGGGAACAACTTTGTACCACTAAGGCAAAGTTTGCTTTTTAGAATTTAATTCAAAAGAATTTGTGTTTAAACCAAGAGATTTTTTCATTCAAATACTGCACATTTTTGTTGACAAAGACTTGAAGAACAGTAGGGCATTCACAAAACTGAAGGATGCTAAAACAAAACTGGCCAAAGAATGAGCCAGGTTCAGATTGAAGAAAGGACTTTTGTTGTTTACATTTACAAGCAATTTATTTCTTATTCAAACCTAAGGGATACTTTTGTGATTTTTTCTTACTATAATAAAGATCAGTAGATTTGAAATTTCCAGTCACACTTCAACATTTGCATCTAGTTGCACTTGTGCAACCAACTTCAAATTTTTGGGCACAAGATTTAATGAAATTTGGTCACATATTGAAACTAAGTGGTTGCTAACTTTGAGTGCTGACTTACACTTGTATGTGTAGAAGTGTTAAAAAGACCAAGGAAAAGTAACCAACCTTTTTGTGTTTCTTTCACTGCTTGTCCCACTGTTATATTTTCTCCCTTTTGTTGTCTGTTCCCTGTTGTTTTTTGATGAAAATCAAGTTCATCTCTTCTTTCTTCTGACACAACAGGACCTTTCCTCCTCACACTACTTGTCACCTTGGGCAGCTCTTTAGGGCTTGAGTTTTCAATTCTTCCATTTCTTTCTTGTTTTTTCTCTTCCACTCTCTTAACATTTTCAGTTGAATTTCTGAGTTTTATGTCTTTTTGCTCTCTTGTTTTCTCAGGATCTTTTCTAACATTCTCACCATGTCTTGGTTTTGATCTTTCAGATTTACTTCTGTGTTTTGTATCCCTTTGATCTCTTGACCGAGATCTCACTCTTCTGTGGTCAAACATTCTACTACTTCTACTTGAAAGATTGTCTCTGCTGCGGCTTCTAGTCCGCCTATACTCCCTGTTACTGTATCTGTTTCTGTAACTAACTCGTTCTCGTGACCTGCTGCGCCACCACCTGTCATGCGACCAGTCTTGAACTTGATTTCTTTCTCTTAATCTGCTTCGTGATCGAGACTGATCTGTTCGTGATCGAGAATGATCTGTCCGTGATCGAGATCTGGATCTCTGTTGCTGTGGCAACCTTTCCTTTGAGGGTGAGTGAGAGCGTTTCTGGCCCTTAGAGTTTGAGTACAGTCTACGTAATCTGACAGTAGATTTAACTGCAGGCTGATTATCCTCACCCAAGTCACTATCTTTATCTGAGCTGCCGCCACCAATACTGATGCGATCATGATCAATTTGCCCCTCACTTTTCGGACTTGTTCGTAATCCCATATTTTCAAAAGTCTCTGTCTTAGTAATATCCTTTGAAGTTTTTGACACATTAATTTTTCCAATACCTGCCTTTTTGTCTCTGGTTCCACAAACAACTTTACTTTTGATAATTTTGGCATCAGTTTCCTCAGACTGTGAGTTACTGCTACTACTAGTGTCAACTGAAGAATTCGAGTCAGAATCTGAACTAGAACTTGTACTGCTGTCTGAACTGGATCCATTCTCTTTCATCACCTTTTCTTTGACACCCATCTTCCTGATATTGTTTCTCTCATTTGCTTCCTCTATTACTGCTTTTCTCTCGGCTTTATCATCAATACCTCTGTTTTCTTTGCTCTTTTCTCCAACTTCCTTCCTGTCGTCCATTTCACCTTGTTGTTCCTGGTCTGTACTGCCGACACTTGTAGTAACTAAGTCTTCTTCTACCTCCTGATTCCCTTCCTGCAGTCCATTATCTATTGGCAGTTCCTTCTGGGCAAGTTCTAAACATTCTTGTCCTTTGTCATCATCTTTAGAATTTTCTATCCTTGTGTCGTTCTGTATCGTTATGGTGATGTTGTCCACCATATCTACTCCAGTGTCCAACAAATCATCATTATCTGGATCAAGTTCTACTTCACTCTCACTTGATTCACTTTCAACAAATTCTGTAGCCTCCGGCAATTCACACTTATCCATGTTATCATTCACATCATTTGTCTTAGCAGAATCATCATCATCATCTTTATCATCATCATCAGGCTCATTATTTTCTACAACAACATCAACATTGCCCAAATTACTGTTCTTATCTCCATCTTCATTTACATCAAAATCATCTTCAGCTGATACTTCATTTCTTTCAATGATCTGAAAGTCATCATCTTTAGCTGAAGTTGCACTTTGCCCACCACTGCTTACATCATCAAATTCATCTGCATCAAAAACTACAACTGAATTATCATTTTTCTCAATGTCATTTGTCTCACTCAGATCAATTTCCTCATAATCTGTGCTAGTCGATTCCTGATCAGACGCCCAAGCTTCTGTCTGTGAATTGACTTGTACAACTGAGCGCTCACTTGACCTTCTACTAACATATCGGACATCTCCCCTTCTTGGGATCTCCAGTATCTCACGATGTGATGGAGAATGCTGTTTGAACAGAATTCAGGAAACATGTAAGTTGGGCATTGGTTGATTTTTTT